>PKRV01000107.1:317558-396375 GCA_003709505.1 Hyphantria cunea | reverse complement strand
ATATATATATATATATATATATATATATATATATATATCGATATCGATTATGGACCCTAGGTGCACTTTGAGGGCGTAACTTGTAAATACTGGCCGTGCAACGCACATCCTCACGGCGTTCGCGCGTGCCAGTCATTACTTGCTATTGACGCCGAACGCACGCTTACTTACCTAAGTTTATGTAGCTGTGTTAGCGCTTATATACCGTTTATATAATTTATGTTATCTTGTGTACTATTTGCTGATTATCTGTCTTCCTGGCTTAAACTGTTATTGTGTTGTTCTTGTGTTTATATATTTCCTTTACTGCTCTTTCTATTGTTCTATTGTTTACTTCTAAACGTTTGACGAAAATACATAATAATCATGAGTTGATTTTTTTCTGTTTACACAGTATTAAGAACATTTTAAAATAATATAATCTATACGAATTATTGAAATCGTAGGCTACATGGTTAGACTACACGGTTTTTCTAGTGGTTAAAGCAGCCGCCATGCCGCTTTCTACTGCGGCAAGTATTGATGGTTCAAATCCCGCGTGGGATAACACTTTATGTGATACACAAATTGTTATTATTTAAGTCCGTTTCTTGCATATTTGTGAAGTCCTCCGCGTCGGGATATATATTCCTATTGCGGGAGTTGACTTTTTTCTAAAAAAAAAGTCTGTTTGTAATTAGAAATTGTCAGCATCTCAAAAAATATAGGGAATATAATTATATACTGAATATATCGTAAATTAAAAAAAAAAAATCTTTGTCTACCTTTTTGTTCTGTTTTATATCTGGATTGGTATTACCGATTTGGATGGAATTTTAATTGGCAGATTGCTCATATCAGGAGTAACTAAGTGACTCATATTTTAGAAAAAAATGAAGGCAAAAATAGTACATAAGTAAAATCATTTACATAGTGAACAATATCCAATTCAATAGCAACATCACTGGCACGTAATACCGTAGCGGCGTAGTAGTAGGCGTAGCAACCTAACTAAAGTATAATGAACGATAGACCGAGGGAATTCCTACTATCACGATCCAACTTAAGCCGAGGGACAGCCACGCTTTGGCACTAATGGGCCGGATTGACCGTAGTAATACCTTACAGAAAACCGGTTTGAAGCATCACTTGTACTATGTTTTACCAAGTGAGGCCCATACACTAACCTCATCCCCCAAAGGCAACGCACTTGTGTTGCGTGTATCCATGCGCAGTGGTAATCACTTACCACCATGGCGATGCGTCTGCTCATTTGCCCCCGATTCCACAAAAAGATAACTCTTTTTATAACGATACTACGATACTTCTGAACTTAGATATTTTATTTGAAGCGGCTGACCTCATGCCTCCACAATCCAAGTACTAAAAGATATCGTAACTATGGTCCGTTCTTTTATTTTTACTTCCTCCTTTTTTTTTATTACCTTTTTTTCTTTGCGCAGTCCGTGAAACCTTTTTCATTACCCTTAATAAAATGCCTGTCTATTACGAAATTGGTCGAACTTCCTTAAATCACTAGATTTAAACCACATAAAAGTCAATATCAGATAGTTTACCTTCGATTAATCTAAGTAATCTGCTAAAATTTTCAAAGCTAATAGGAATTCCAAGAATCAGAATCCTACTACAGAAGTATAATAAAATAAAGATTCCAAGAAGGGTGGCATTCCTATTTTTGTACTCATTGAGAAGCCTACCTATTATTGGTTTTCAATAATGTGAATATAATAGCTTTGTACGTGAGAGGGTCTTCCACGTAAAGTGTCAGGTTTGTGGTCTGTGTACTTGACACTAAGTGGTAAGCTACGTGGTTGTATTGACCGAAAATAAAACGTTCTTGATATATAAAATCGATGGGATCTTTACTATCTATCCGGAGTAAAGATAAAAATAAAACTCGATCAGTTTTGTTTTTCTAATAACATTCTATAACAAAGAGCAAAGTCACCTGTCATATTGTTTTTAAATGCTCTATACCCTCAAATTACAATCTTATAAGTGTAACCATTTTTGCTACCTTTTTGTAATTTATTTAATTTTCTATGTAACATTCAACTTCTTTTCTTATGAAAATTCAATGAGGAGACTGATTTTATAAATGACCAACTACGACTCCGATGCCAACATTCCTTGTTAGTAGAATCGATCTCAAACGAGATTAAAAAAGGTAAATCAGTGTATGTAGAAGAGAAAGAAAAACACGAAAAAATTACCGCACATATTGCATGGAGAATGAACTAAATTTGTACTCAATACAGTTCAAGATCCAAATTCAATGTGTTGTGAAACCGTGTCTCCAAAATATGATATTTAAGAGAAATCAGTGGTAAATATAATGCACATTACAGATATATGTTGACAAAGAAACAAGTTTAATGTTTGAATTAAATTAGTTAAAAGAAACAAATTATAAACTCCATTGGTAAGCATATAAAGTTATCAAGATTATACTAAGCTATTGCAGGAAAATCTGCGATAGCTTAGTATAATCTTGATAAACTAAACTAAACAATATAATAAATATTTGACACGAGAAATGTTATTTTATTTAGCTAAATAGCGACAAATACTACAAATTGATAATCACAACACTAAACTATCGAAGAGGGAAGAATATCGGCTCCATGTAAGTGTTGCTACAATATGAGAAAGACCGCAAATGTTCAATTAATTTATTCCATTCACAACCCGTCCCTTTCAATTTCTGTCCCCCTGGTTGATTAACAATCGATTGGAGACATCCGTACCTTCTATCCTTCTACGATTACCTCTTGAAATTTTGTAATTAAACGGCTTTTTGGCTTATTGTCATAGTGCTCTGGGGTGGTGGTTTTAACAAGTCATGGTGGAGTACGAGTACCACTACTAAGAGGATTGTGTTTGATTTTGCTTCAAATTATATCCTAATATTGATGAATATTTGTATAATGCGGACGACATATAATAAGTTATAAAAACATTTACGCTAGCATTTTAGAAACAGTATATCTTTATAATTTCTTTATTGTATGAGAATATTTTTATAACTTTTTAAGTAATATCATAGAAGGAAAAATAGTAGGAAAGAGAGGAAGACTGAGAGAGAGTTATATAGACCAGGTTAAAGAAAAAGTAACGGCTGCGACGTATAAGGAGGTTAAAGAAACTTGATAGAGAGAGCTGGATGAAGCAGCATCGACAAAAGCGTTGCTATTTAGTTAATGATGATGATGATGACGATATTTATAGGGTTCCGTATCAAAAGGGTAAAACAGGACTCCATTACTAAAACTCCACTGTTCATCCGTCTGTCTATCTGTTTGTATCTCATGAACCGTGATAGTTTGACAGTTGAAATTTTCACAGATAAAGTATTTCTATTGCCGCTGTAATAACAAATACTAAAACACCGAATAAAATAAATATTCCAGTTGACACCATACAACAAACATGGTTTTTTTCTCGTTTTTGCTAATATTAATAATAGCAACAAGTTGACGCTTGAAATGTATAAAAAATGGTACAGAACCCTTCCTGTGCGAGTCCGAATACTTAAGAATATAATAAAAAAAACAATATTATCATATTATTTATATCCGCGGATTTTTAAAAGGACCTAATTATAAAAACCACATTTTTATTCACCTACATGCAAAGTTTCAATTATGTAAAGTGTTTGAATACTTAATGTTAAATATAATTTCGAATGTTTACACGATATCATATAATCAGGATTATGTACAGATTTTCGGTAACCCCTCCAAAAGCATCAAATATTTTACAAGTGGCTTAAATACCGTGTAGTTCCCAACCTAACCCAATACAATTACAGCACAAAACATCTCTATCAAGCCTTTAAGCACTCTAATAAGCCTATATTAGTGACTATTATAACGTACTTCACTAAAACATTATACCGATCAACAACGACACCTCCACCTCTTTATAAATATTTATCGAACTCACTAACATAAATATGTATGATACCGTTAAACGCAGACCCACGCATAATACAGTGTGTTCCCTGCAAATTAATACAGGGTGGTGCTGGATAACGGCGTTACGGGTAATAATATGATATGTGAATTTCAAATTAAATAGGCAATTTATACGGTTGTGAAAAAATTACTGGATCGTCTGTGGTTTAATTTTCGTTTTGATGAAAATGGGAGGTATATCATGTTGATGAGATTATAAAGAGAGTTTGATAATCTGATAAAGCTAAAAAGATAATAATATGTCATATTCAGACATTTCATTGGACCCCGATCGTACAAAATATATTTCACTTAGAATAGCCTAACGTATTCAGACATAAATTTCTAAATAATAAATAAATTCTAATAAATTTTTTAAATAAAGTAAATTGATACAATAAAACTTAATAGTGACACAATTGAATACAGTGGAACAAGTTACAAAGTAAATTAATCCTGTAAATATAAATCATTAATCAACTATCTCGGTGGCGCAGTGTTAGTGTACGCGACTGCTGTTCTTAAGGTTTCTGGTTCGATTCCCGGATTGGACCAAATGTTTGTATGATCTACAGATATTTCTTTGGATGGTTTTTGTGTATTAATATGTTTGTAGCTACAAAAAATATATGTGAAATATGAATTTATATTAGTGGTCTGGTACCCATAACACAAGCTCTGCTTAGCTCGGGACTAGATGACGTTATGTGCTAGGTGTCCGGGATATTTATTATTATTATTAATCATTAAAACATATCAGTTTGATAGAACAAAAGTCGAAGAGAATTGAAGACCGTCTTTTTTATGTATATGAACCTGCCAAAGTGTCTCTGCTCTGCCTGCTATAAAGCTTGAGCAGATACATTTTAGAATTAAACTTATTCATTCATTCATACATTCTTGAATTTAAACTCACTTCCTTATTCCTCTATTTTATTTATTTATATTTACACCTGACCGTTAGAGTATCATCAAAAAGCCAGTAACCTCGGTGAAACCGGTCAGGTTTAGTTCTAGAATTAAACCGCAGTTTAATTCTAGAATGTATTGCAACAAGTTTCATCAAGTGTCGACAATCAAGAGTTTAAATTACAGTATGAGCAGAATTCAAGAGTATTGGTCACCATACTTAATGCGAATGCAGACAATACTACAATGCAACATGGTGACTCACATTACTGAGATACTTCTGCATCATTGGGCCTACAGTCTCGCACTCACCATCGAGACATGACAGCACGAATATTATCGTTTTAGTTTGGTCTTCTAGGTAGTCCTTTCGAACCAGCCCGTTCTTGCTGAAATGAGCGTGACTCTACTACCTGAGATAGGAATTATTATGTTTGTGAATGATAAAACAAGCTTTTTATTATGGTAGTTAAGTTATCTTAATGCAATATTGAGAAATAATATGAGGTTTCACAATACTTCACAGAAATTTAGTTAATTTGAACCTTAATATCCAACATTTCAAAAGGTACAGAGAAAATATAAAATAAACATCGTATTTTAAATGGAAAGGAATCTTAAACAAACCTAGTTGGAAATGAAAGGAATACATGATTTACAGTCTGGATGCAGGCAAATTAGAATTGCTAAGTAATAGAAAGAAATGGTAACATCTTGCAGTCTACTGTAGTGTAAGTGACCAATGACTCAGAAAATTAATCTCGGAAGCACTCGTTCTAAAGAAATGGAAACGAAGAAATACATTTATAGAAATGTCTTGAGTATTGCTTGAGAAATTTGCAGACGATGTTTTCATATATTTTCTGTATCGCAAAGTATATTTAATTTAAAAGTATCATATATAAAATGTATACTCATTAAATGTGATTTAAAATCGAATGCATTTAATGGATTGTATCTTAGCTCAAGTTACTAAATACACTGTTCTCAGTCATTAGTAACATTTTTGTTATTGTTTTTAAGGAGTAACTTTTGCTTGCTGTTCCACTCAGTTGTATGTCTATTATCACGTTGAAGATAAGCCTATGTCCTTCCTCAAGAATAAAATTTCATGTCAAATCTGATTGAGTGTGTGGGTCAGTCGTGAAAGCGTAATTGATGAAGAGAGTAACTTTTTTTCATAAATTATAATATTCATGATATTTGTTTGGATAAATTATATCGTAATTCCTAAATGACTTCTAGTATTCCCATAGTTGTTCTTGTAACTTAATTCAGAAACAGCCTAACTGAGTTAACGAACTCGTTTTTTGGCTTCATTTTTAAGGTATATAATCCTATGCCAATTGACTACGTGTCTTTTAACAATTAGATCCTACTATACCGCTTCACCATACGCTCCAGCAGTCTAGGCCCCTCCAATTGCACGCCACTTGGTTCTATCCTTGGTTTCTTGTATTCAGCTCCTGCCAGCCATCTTGCACAAATTATCACTGCACTTGGCCTATGGTCATTTTATATTACCTTAGTAGTAACAGACGTTACTAGTAACATAAAGGGTTTCCGAATCGAAATAGTTTTCATAGGATCGAGTAGTAAGATGTTAATAGCGGGTCTGATAACGAGAAGCGGGCAGCTGAATAGTGAGACTCTCAAATTAAATTGTTAAAAATAGAAATTCAGAAAAAAATCGCATTACCATTCAAATATTTATAATGATTTAACAATAAGATTGATAGTAAATAAGAAATTGAAAGAAAGAAAACAGTCCATACAACATGTGAATTTAATAAAAAGCTACCGGCACTGTAAACAATTCAGAGAACACAGCTATTCTTATGATGAGTTTTGTCTTACTTCGCTTACCAATAAGAACGAATCGAACTAGCGAAGTGAAATGAGCAGCATGACAACCAATAGACAACTAGGTACAACTGCAAAGTGTTCATCGTTTCATAAATTCTTCTCATAAATGAAATCTTTACTTTATTTTCCACTAAGTTTTAAATTCCGCCAGTTTGTTTCTAATGTTTATACCTTTAAATGGAGTCCAGGACGATTTCGTGCTCTACAGACACTTAAGCCTTCGTTTTATTTAAGGACACTTTCATTTTATTTTTATAATGTAACCGTTGTTAAAGGTCAATTCGATTATGGCTGTTGTTGTAGCGAAAATTGCTTTCAATGTTCCATTCTTTGTATTTTATTTGGTAAAAAATGTTTTTAGATATTATTTTATGCTTATTTTCATCTTTGAATAAAAGGTTTAACGTTAATTTTCATATAAACTCAGGTCATCAGCAAACCTATTTTTGGTTTTTATTCAATGAGTCTTAATTAAACTATATTAATCATAAAATTCAATATGTATAACTTTAAATGGTAGTTTCCAATTAAATACTGAATTAGCGAGTTTTTATACATTATCACATCAAGAACTTTTTTTTCACTACTGGACATATGACCCTCCTAAGAAAATATATTATTGTCGGATAGAATAAATAAGGCTTGTTTCAAGATTCCCTTCTCTTTGTCGATGTTGTAGTATTTTGCTCCCTTAGTGGGCTCTCACGATATCCATAGGATGAATAGGGTGTTGAGACTCTATTTGTTATCCGTCACATTATGGATAGTGTTTAAACATTTTAAAAAATCTATTAATTTTTTATACATTTAGTTTTTTTTTTAAGTCTACACAAGAACTATTACTAAAAAGAAATATTAATAAACACATGAAGGTTATAGATTTTTTGCCTGCTCAGTCTTTGCAAGACTATGCTTTGAAACGTTTTATTTTGCAAGTTGGAGGATAGTATCCGATTACGTCATTAAATCAAGGAAATAATTCCTTACCACTTAACAAGATTACACGAGTATAAAAACTATTATAGATATTTTTTTATATTAATCTTTATTATAATAAAGAAGAACGGAACCCCGATCATACCTAAGTTTTCCTTATCTTATAGGTTCATTAATATTTAATCCAAAAGCTAGAAACTTTTCTCTTTAATATTATTTCCAGGGAATTTTAAAGTGGTAAATTCTCATCAAAATATCGTACTCCCCAAACAGTGTGACTACATTGCGATCGAGCCGAAAGGGAGTCTCATATTACCAAACTTTTTAATTCACGAGATACGTTCATATAAATTAGCCGAAACCCAAAATTCACTTAATACCCCGCTTGGGGGTGACTGGAGGCCTAAACAAAGCATAATTTCCAACCAGTTTCGTTAAAACAAGCAACGCTAACTATCCGACTGGGCCTAGAATTTATTCGAATAAAATATCTAGTTCAGTTTCGTCCTGCGTTCCAGTCAATCGTAAAAAATAGACAATTTAGCGCGTTCTATTATTTTCCTCCCTTTTAGGATGTTTTGTACAAAACTTTTGTCAGTGAACGAAATGTAAAGACGAGTACATACGACGACATCATGCAGTGGCCCGACGTGCACGGATTTCGCGTTGATTGGTTTTTGTGTATCGTCCGCTGTCGCCATGTTCCACAACAATTTCAAACAATATTGACAAAAGGATTCTTAAAACATTTAGTCCAAACAGTTTTGTTGTTTCGTTGAGGCTATTTTAATGGATAAAATAAAACGTAACATTATTTAGTTTTATCTTATTGAAATTTGATGAAAAGGTTTGAATAAATTGTGCTAACGAAATCTATTTAATCTGAATTTCTGAATACAAAAAATATGTAAACTCTATTATCATAAAGCTGCAATGACGTGTATTGTTTTAAACATTGACATACAAAATCTCATATAAACTAGTACTAGCCGTTTTGGTAAATAATAGAGAGAAGTGAACTTTTATTCCCTATTTGAACCACACAAAGAGTAGCCTATATCCTCCTTAAGAATCCAAGTATTGTTATGCCCGATTTCATTGAAGTCGGTTTAGCCGTGGAAGCGTAACAGATAGACCAAGTTAAGGTTGAAACCTAGAAACTTTTTTATAGTAACCAAATTTATTCACTGTTTATAATATCACGCTACGGGCAACAGGAGACAAGGTTGTGGGGGTTAACAAATCTTAAATAAACTAAAATGTATGAATGAGCGGCTTAAATTTAAACAATAATAAAAATATACCTTTTGTATGTTTTGTCAAGTGTGGACCAAACTTTATTATTTTTAGTATGGATACAATTTCGCTGTAAAACGTTTTATAAAAAATCCATAAATGGAAAATGAATTGCCGTTGATCAATTCGTAACGATTGAGTTTGAATTCACATGTTCTAAACTAGCAGTAAAATTTTTTAACTGAAAATAAAATTGTATTTTTTCAAATAGTAACGCTGTAAATGACTAACATAGGTTAAGAGAAAACGTGTACTAGTAATATGGACTCGGAATAAATAAAGATTATTTTTATTTGTTTTTTTTAATGAGCCCACCAAATCGATTTTACTCTGCTTAAAATTGAAACAACCTTTATTCAACAAAATCTCTATTTTTTGGTTCTTTCACCAAGGCAATAATGCAGCAAGGCGATCCACACTATGGTGGACTATTGAGAAGAATAGTTCAGTACCTTCATTGATATCTGAAGTTTTTCTTTTCTTGTATAAAACAGGCATATATGAATATAATTAACGATGTCTCTTCTCATTCTTAGAAAGCTTTAGGTAATATAATTAAACAGTGTTTCCTGGCGTTAATGTGAAAGCGCAATATAAATAAAGCTTAGGTTTCACCGTCGGCAAGTGCTGTGCACGGTGACAAGGCAAAGCCTGCTTAATGTCGTGCTCTTCGTTGTTTAAAGCTACTTTCAATACAAATAAGAAGATGAAAATGTTTTAAAAGCTATTACTATGCTGTAAATTTTGTGTTTCTAAGGAAGAAGTTTAAAGTCAGAACTGCTTTAACTTTTTTTTTTATGTATTTATATAATATCTACCTAAAATTAAACAAATTCGACCATCCGATTGGTAAATGTGGTTTAAGCGGTCGCGATGCTACTTTCTGTTGCGACGAGTATTATGGGTTCAAACTCCACATAGGGCAATAGTTTCTGACTCAGAAGTTTGTGGTCTGAGTGTGAATGTTTTTGTGTCCGTTTCTTGTATGTTTGTAAACTCCCGCGTGACACAGGATATATTTCAGATACATATGTTGTAATTAAAAAAAAAGTAATTATGATTACGGATCGTCAATGGTATTGGACACTACTATCAGATTATTACTTGTAAGAATAAATTTTCTGAAAACCAACATGGAAAAATATTTGTATATATTTTTGTTAGACCCGTGAAGTGGAAGAACTTCACGGGTCTTGGCTTCCTTAATAATGACTGCCACTTGCCATGGGAACACATAACTCAAAAGAAACTCTGCCCTAAAAAAGTCATCGAGAATACAGATAACGATGAGTGTAAACTCAATTTTATACTTATAAGTATTAACTAACTCAGAAAGAAAATAATTATCACAGAAGAACAACCTAAAATGACAGCATTCGTGTTGTTGTGTTCCTTTGCTGAGGGCGAGACCGGAGGCTCAATCACATAGGTATCTCTTCAGCGTCATTATGGGTCACCATTATCTGCATTTGCAATTAGTTGGATGACTACAACTTTTAGATTCTACTAATGCTTTCCATCCATAGACTCCCTTTTGCAGGCTCCTATATATTTTAAACAAGAAAGTTATGACTAATTTACACACACAAGCAAAAGTTAGTATTCCATACGCAGTAACACAGCATTGTAAAATATAGCGCCAACATATTTCGCAAATACAGAATAGTACCAATAATGTGCTATTTGCGGTTGGCTGGTCAGAGCAAATCCCTTGCGAGGCACGCTCAAATTTATACATCATCAAAGCCGCTGTACTGTACAGTCGGATCGTTGCGGCCAACTTATACTTATATGGTTTGTAATATATAATGAGTTGTTGAAAATAATATTTTGTCTTTTTTTTAATAAATCTGTTGAATTCATTTAAAATTATAAAATAATACAGATTTAAGAGTAAGATAGTGAAATAGTACCACTGTGTTGCGTTGCGTATTTGTTCTTTTCGAGTAAGTAAAACAAATAGTTTTATAGCTAAGGACCCATAGAGTTTAATTTTTATTTTATTCAATTATTCTTATTTTTATTGTTCTTTTTCTTCGATATTATAAAAATACTAGCTTATTTGGCAAACGTTATTTTGCAATAACTATTTTATATAAATATAATAAGAAAATACTTAGGGGTCGATTGCCGACCTACTTGCTATGATGTGCCCACAAAACTTCATAAATATCGGTCCAGCCGTTTTGGAGGAATTGAGGAGAACAAACACAGCGACACGATAATTTTATTTAGAAATATAACAACAGCAAAAACGTAATTAAGTCAACTTATAAAACGTCTCAGTAATAAATATTTTTTAGGTTATGTACCTTCTGTGTGTGTATTTTATTTCTTATTTTAAATAAGAAATAAAATGTGATTTCTATATTATTTTGTTCAACTGTGTGAGTTCAAAAATAGTATTACAATTAAGAGAAACGTCTATTAATAGTAAAGATATCAACTTAAACATAGTTATATAAAACATTGCGACATTTTATTTCATTACTAGCTTCTTTTGTTTAATTTGAGAGCTCAAACATAAACTTATGTGGTTATTTAATTGACAAAACTTTTCTATCAAAGTGTCATTTAAATTAAAAAAACTTTCTTATATCGTCATGTATTCAAGATGTTATTTTTTATGTTGTTTTTTCATAGATAATGAGAGACCGTTGGTAAACCACAACTTTTGAGATTCTGCTTGACTGTATATGACCGACGAATTATAAATATGATTATTTTAATTGCGAGTAGCTTGTGAAATGACAAATTTTCTTCAAAGATTTATTATTGTTAAACCGACTTCTATCTTCACAAGAAGAGCTATAACTTCTTCTTGTGGTCAAATAGTATTTACCTAGTCTACAAAATTGGCAATCCTGTTTCTCATATTGAACCATATAAAAATTGTGTGTTGATAAGCTCTTATCTTTTACCCAAACTATGTTGTGGTCGGCTTTAATTCTACTAAGAGATATTCTGTACTTTGATTTCTTACGCGAAGTGACTGTCTTCAGTCCTATCAACCAATCAATATCAACGTTGTAAAAACTGTTGTCTTACTTTTAAGGCCTCCGACTACCTATAAGTATTACTGCAGATATTCGCATTGCAACCAGGACGAAAGGTTTAATTTTCTAACCGAAACACGGTTTCAATAGGCCAAGAAACAGTCACCAAGAGGCGCTCATAGCCCAGTTGCACTCGGTGATTAGAAATAATCACCGAGGGTAAGCAACGACGGCGCGGTCAGTACCTGGATGGGTGACCGCAGGTGGCATGTTAAAATGAGCGTCTCCGTGATTCGGAGGTCACTTAAAGCAGTCCGTCCCGGTTGCTACCATACGATAACAGTCGTGAAGCTTAGTTAGAGGCCTTCGGGTGGCTTAAAAAAAACATCCAACGGCAAGATACGTAGCCACAACGTATTTCTGCCAGTCACCAACCCGCACTTGGCCAGCGAGGGGACGTATGGCCTTAACCCTCTCCTGAGAGGAGACCCGAGCCCAGCAGTGGGGCATTATGGGTTGTTCATGAAGAAACGGTCATTCATCAATTAACTAATCTGGTTAAGAATGCTAAACTTTGTTATGCCTTCAATACAATACACTTAACCACGAGCCCATCTTGTTAAACAGATACTCACAAACCATTAAAAAAGTCATTGTAATCTATTTAATGAAACTCTCTTGATTATTAATATTCTTAGAGGTGTTTCGTGTCCGACAACATTTGTGATTCTGAACTAAAGTGTTTGTTTCTTTATACACGAAAATAGAATTCCATTGTATTCCAAATGGATTTTTGCAGTATTCAATTTTCTTTGTTCGAAAATAATTAAATTAAAGCAATATATTTAAGCGAGTAATCTAAAATGCTTTATTTAATACTAAACAAAAATAGGCCTCAATGAAATAGCCCTGTATACGAATATTTAATTTCTATATTTCTACACTCTCTGTCAA
Organism: Hyphantria cunea; assembly: GCA_003709505.1. NCBI lineage: Eukaryota > Metazoa > Arthropoda > Insecta > Lepidoptera > Erebidae > Hyphantria > Hyphantria cunea. Next base: position 383,462 of record PKRV01000107.1, on the reverse strand, counting down.
ACAAAATTAGATTCTCAGCAGCTATACCATAAATCCCATCATTGTATAAATAGGGTCACCAGATCAAATCCCAAACGTATTTATAACAAGATAACAGCCAGATATATAGCCAAAAAAAAAACAGTTTCATTGGCTATCTCAACATACAGCAACAAAACCAAACAGAACAGTACGCAGAATTTGCATAATACCATCTATCAACCGCCGCTGACCGCTTACCCGGATTGGGAACAGCAATAAATACTGGCAAAGGTTCCGTACATCACAATATACGACCCTTTAGATCGATCGCAAGGGATTTTTCATTTTCATGCCGACGAGTGACGCTAAAAAAAGGTTTGACAACATTTTTACGGTTTACGGGAAGATCTTTGAGGCTGCGAGCGTGTTAAAGTTAGGTTATGACAGGAATATGTATGTACATGTCCTTAGCATTTTATGCGATAAATAAAAGTTGTATGTAGTCCAATTGTTGGGTAAACTTTATCGTCAATGAACATCGTTTTACTGCATACTATGTTACAGATGTGTGACAAAGTACGAAATATTGGGTTCTGTGAACTACTTTTAAATTATATAAAAAAACTTATGACTAATTCAGAAATGGTAACAAATTCAATTAAATGCTATATAAAGATATAATATGTATTGAAAATAATAATTATTATTTTTAAATTTCGGGTAAAAAGCACACATTTGGAAAAAAAAATATTTTGTCTGTCTGCGAGCGATACTGAAAAGTTACAAGTAAAGCAAATAAAACAAGAGAACGTTCAAAACATACATTTAATCTAAAATTTCGCCGTATTGATATGGAATAGTAATGTTCCCAGAAGGCAAGATTCGAGTGTCAATGACTGACATGCTGAAATAAACATTAATTTATTTAGGTTTCTGATCACGTAAAATACGAAGCATCGCATATGCTTAGTAAGCCCAATAGATACTTTTTTTAAGAATTTGAGGATATTTTAAAAATATATGTCTATTGCTTAGGTACAATGATTTTTTTACAAGTCGCGATTATAGACTTTCTCAAGAACATCCGGACTATCTATTATCAATATTCTTTACAGTTTTCAAAGATTACATTATCTGTTATATATAAGTAAATTTGTGTATGTTTTTTGGTTATCTTTTTAACTAGACGATTGCAATTATTTTTTGAGATATTTTATGATATATAGTGAATTTTTGATTGAAGCTATCACGCGAGTAACGTTAATACTTTATTTCGCTATAATTTTGATTTGAATTTAACAAATACATTTTTTTTCTTTTTTTAGGTCAGTTCATTAAATTTAGCGTGTTTCATTAAATATAATGCTCATGACATGAATTGGTACTTAAAATTTCTACCGTAAACGGTAGGAAGAAAATTTTGAAAAGGGTTTCGCATAGAATATGACGTCATAATTGTGACGCTACCTCGACCGTCAGTTATGCGGACAAATTCTGCTCTTGGGACTTATTCTCATCTCACAAACTACAAACATAGCGTTTACGAGCAGGCAGGACACGACTTTCGCAACAATGTTTAATGCTTACGTTAGTCACTTCTCCATTAATAATGTGACACTAAAGCCCCTAAACTTGATAAAATATTCAAAACGAATTGCATAAACTTTACAGTAATCATCATGCGAAAATGCCTCGTAACCTTTGTGCTATTTAGATTCACATTTGAAGAGACATTCCGTTACTTCGTTCAAATAAATCTTTTTTTAAAGATAATCGTAATCATACTGTAAGAATATTGCAGCTCTTAAAAATTTCGTCACTACCAACAGCTTTGAATAGCCCGTGACTAGGCACAAAGCTTTCTTTAAAAATATGACGAACCCAATGCGCAATGTTTTGATACCTTTTTGATTTAATATATGTTTTGTATGACACACTATTCTAACGAATGATTGCATTATTACATTTCCTAATATTCTTCGATTTCATACACATGCATGACAGAAATCCTTATTATTCTTCATTCATATTTACAGATTTTGGGGGCCCACTCTTGGGTTCTATTTAAGCTTTCCATCCTTCATCAAGCTGAGTAAGGCAAGCTGAGTAATGATGGCAGGCAGGTTAAAAAATATAATTACCAAATATTAATGGGTGCCTCTTCAAAACCCTATACCAAATACTTTCACTTTCGCTTCAAATATTCCGGGTCTTCAAAAACCAGTGACTAAGCTGTATCACCAGGTCAAGGACTCAATCTAATTTGACCGTATTGGCTCATACAACTCAAATGTTTGCCAGAACCCGTGAGTACAGAGCAATCAACCCTGTTAGGTTAGTAACCTAATTCATTTAATAAGTTGAACAAAATTGGGTTCCTTCCCGTTTTTGGATAAATGAATGAACTTGGTATTCTGCCAACTTTTGAATATATTAACAATTTTTTTTGGTATAAATGTGATACATTTGTGTGTATATACAAAAGTAATTTTGTGTTTCTACAATCGATTTGTCCATCAAAAGGTTGCCTGTAAGAGATTGCTTTTTAGTGATAAAACCGCCATTTTTACATGGTCTTTGTACTGTTTAGCTCATAAATATAACTGTATCAATTGGTCTAGGATAAAGTTTATTCTATTCTACATTAATAACGAACAGCAGTAGTAACTTAAATTTCAATATGCGGGTTTCATTAAAACTATATGCATTTTTTTGTATCCTTACTAATATTTTAAGATTAAAGAGTTTGTTTGTTTTCTTGAACCCGCTAATTTTAGAAAGTAGCTTGTAAGAAGTACAGCGTGGGCTGCATAAATAATTATATTTTCATAAAAACAATGCATGAAAGAATTCTTCTCTTTAAAGTCCTACAAAAAAGGCCGCGAAAGTAGTAGCTTTTAAAGTTCAGCATGATCGGGCCGGCTCGACCAGAATGTCGCGCAGAAGATCATCATAAAATGACAGCGTTCGTGCTGACGTGTTTCGTTGGTAGGTGCGAGACCGGAGGCCCAATGATGCAAAAACATCACTACGCCGAAATAGACACTACGCTGCATTGTTGCGTTATCTGTAATCGCAATAAGTATGGTGACCACCACTCTTGGATTATGCTTATTCTTTCCATTAAGCAAAGTAGAGTCATTTTGGCAGAACCATATATAAGAAAAGTGGTCTCACTATAGCCATTTATATTGTAAACAAATTTCTTCGCACTATCATAGCACCACGCTACGGGCGATAGGAGACTCATAAGAGGTATTTTTGACTGCCTCGTTGGTCTAGCGGTTGGCTTATGGAACTGCTGATCGTGAGGTCTCGGGTTCGATTCCCGAGTCGGACCAAATATTTGTATGTTATGGAAATATTTGTTTCGGAGTTTGGGTGTTTTCTATGTATAATATGTATGTATTTACAAAGAAAAAGTATATATGTATTTATATCAGTTATTTAGTACCCATGGCACAAGCTTTGCTTGGTTTGGGACTAGATGGTGTTGTGTGTTATAAATGTCCAAAAATATTTGTTTATTATTTATTATTATAAGATGTAGCATGAGTCAGCTAGTACATAAATAAAATTGGGCGTCTTTTGCCAATAAAGGTGCGTGTGCGTGCGTGCGTATGTGTGTGTGTGTGTGTGTGCTGTGTGGCATCGTATTCTCAAACGGATGGACCAATTTCGATGCAGTTTTTTTAATTTGAAGCCTGTTTTTTTGCAATAGTTCTTAGCTATGTTTGATTAATATCGGTTCAGCAGTGTAGGAGTATCAACTTTATTCCATAATTTTGTTAAGCATTCTTGGCGTATGATTACGCGATTAAGTGCTTGTGTAGGGATTTTTGATTTTAGCTTCTTACTGCGCTAAGTATAACCTTACGTTGACGGATTACGTTGTGGGATCCGCAAATTGAGTGTTTGTTTTTTCCTCTTCATCGTATCTGATTTATTCAATTTGCGAAAATTTTATATGACTACACGGTTGGCCTAGTGGTTTCAGTGGTCGCCACACCGCTTCCTGCTGCGCCAAGTGTTGTGGGTTCAAATCCTACATGGGACAACACTTTGTGAGATCCATAAATTGTTGTTCTAAGTCTGGGTGTACTTTATGTCCTTTTCATGTATGTTTGTAAAGATCCTCGCGACACAGGAATGTATATTCCTAATGCGGGAACTGTCTTTTAAAAAAGAAAAAAAAGAAGAAAACTCTGGATTATATTCATCAGTGCGAAAATAGCCCTTTGAAAAACAAAAGATGTTTTAACCAGAATGACTTCACAACTTAAATTAGTATTTGACACAAGTAAAAGCGACTGTGGCAGTGGACTTGGGATATTGTTTGCAGAAACGATGGTCAATGGGACCTTAATGATCTTCTCCCCAACCCCACAATGTGGTCCGACGACTTGTGAAAATCGCAGGAAACCGTTGGTTGAACCCACCACAGGACCGGCTGTTGTGGAGAAACTTATAATGCCTTTATCCATCTGTCCAGCAGTTGTCTTTTGGCTAAGATGATGATGAAGATACACATAAAATGGTATCTAAATAGTTGTGCTTAAATATTTTGCCTATCTAGCCAAAAGTATTATTTATTTTGTCCCTACACATTTGCATGCGGTCCTAAAAATGAAGAGAAAACATAAAATATATCTACTTGCCCCGGCCAGTCGTAAATGTAGATCGAGTGAGTACTATGACTACGCGTGTATGCTGTTTTGTGCAAGTCACTTTACATTTTGCTTAGAAGCTTTCAAAAGTGTTCACGCAAATGTGGATAGAATAGAAATGAGTTTTGTATGGCCATTACTTATCTAAATTTACCATATAATAAATAAATAAATATTTTGGATATTTAACACACAGCGCCATCTAGTCCCAAGCTAAGCGGAGCTTATGTAATGGGTACTAGACAACTGATATAAATACATATATATACTTACTTTTTATGTAAATAGATACATACACAGAAAACGCCCTAACTCCTACACTTATATTTGCAAATCATACAAACATTTGGCCCGATCAATCGAACCCGAGACCTCAAGCACAGCAATCGCATACGCTATCACTGCGCCACAGAGGCAGTCAATATAACAATTTACTAATTGGATTACTTTTAAAAGATACCGGTTTTTAAACTTTTCTTCTATGATATTACACAAAAAAACTTGTAATATCATCTCAGCCAAAAGGCGTCCACGGCTGAACAAAGGCTTCCCCTAGATTCTGAAATAATGTTTACAAATAAAGAAAATTGTAATGTCTGTTTGTTATTTTAAATTAACAGCTTTTCACTAAATGCGAGTGAAAGTAGTACTTACTACATAAACTTACGTACTCATATAAATTTTTTGACAACATTCCTGCAACGATTGTACCGTTTTGACGGACAAAATGTACCACTGGCAGGTAGCCAATGCTATAAGTAGTAACTTAGGCTATTTTTCATAGATTAACTTTGCCCGGCGTACCTGCGGTTGTTATTGTTAAGCTAAAATGATAACAGCGTAGTGTACGCAGGTAGAGTAGTCAGTTTGATAGGTTTATAAATAAAAAAAAACATAACATTTTGAATAGGCCGCACTAGTCGTATTCATTAACTGATTGACATNATTTACTTGTAACCAGCTATGTAATATCAAATATTAAATCTCTCAATAAATGTTAAATCTCTAGTCATTTGAATAAAGATCGAAGGTACAACAAAATACACAAAAATCCATATCCTTACTAACGTTATCAATTTAAAAGGAACTCTGTAAAATTGATAATGTTATTGTGTATTCACCTATTTCTTCTACATTCTTCTCCTTTACTTTACTTCTGGATGAAGAATAAAGAACTCTTGAGCACGATAATCATTTATTTTTATGTATGGGCCTGACAAAATGACTCTACTCTGCCTTATGGAAAACATAGCAGAATCCAAGAGTGGAGATCACCATACTCACTGCAGACAATCCAACAATGCAGCTTGTGACCAGCTCTGACCCATCATATAGTGGCCTACTGAGATTCTTCTGCATTATTAGACCTCCGAAACACGAAACACGATAGCACGAATGCTGATGATAACGATGATTAAGCTTCTGAGAAAAGATAGTTCCACTACGTTCACACCTAGGATAGTTCTACTACCTAGACATATATCTTTCATACCAAAAAAGATAAAATTGAGATACCAGATAATTAAATACCATATTCATCACACTCTTCAGCATTCAAACCCACTTAACGTCAATCATGAATCCATAGCGTAAAAGTTCTTCGTTTGCTTGACTCATTGTCGAGTCGGTTTTGGATCCTCGCCCACATAGCTCCATAGATTTTGATGAGGCAATACCGTTTGCCAACACGATGTACCAACTATAAACCTAATGGGGGGTGAAGCAGTACGTTTTCTATTTTGTTCGTAGAAGAGATATATCGCTACATTTGTTACCGTTCGAGCCAAAATACCTTTAAATTTTAATCGCTACATTGAATGGCTGAAGTTTTAGTTAACTCGTTTTTTAAGGCAAGCATTTTATTGTACAGTCAATTCAAATGAATAGTGTTTATTTGAATTTATGATTATTACTAGATATAGACTGTTTTCCCAAAAAATTACATTGCGTTGCCAACTCACGACATGACATGACATGAATAAATTTGCGAGAAGGGCTCTTTGGACTCTATAACACACGTACGGTGTCCCGGATAAAAGTACATACGATATACTTGTAGAGCACCTTCACCTTTAAAACAGAAATGAAGGTGTAAAATTCGAGATGGAACTTTTATAACTTATTTTTTCATCAATCACATTTCCTTTAACTGTGAGTCCTAAACTTATCAAACACATCAAAATGTAGTTCAAACTTACAAAGTTGTTACACCCTAAGCTGATTATAACTATTACACGAACCTTTCTCTCTTTGAAAAAGCTTTTGGAGCCTAAAAATTTCTTTCGATAGGCCCTATCGGGGCTCACATCCGACGGGAGTAACAATTCGGAAGTCGATTTAACTTGGGTCTTTTGCGAACAATCTGAACCCACGGCGGCCTCGGGGCGTAAATTTACTTCGCATATCTTGAGAACAAAATGCTTCCATTCTGGACCCCGATTGGGAAATCCATGAGCAACTGTGCCCAAAACTTCCCATTATTTTGAATTAAGTGAATTCACTGCTTGTTTTTTTTCCTCGGCTCCACAATTGTGTTTATTTATTTCGCTTTTTACTTTGAAGTTGTTTTCTTTCAAAGTTTTGTAGATTGAATATTGGTAAACAAAGTGTACCATTAATCCTGTTAATGGAAATTTAATAAATCATCGATGTAAGTAACCTTGAATTTTCCAGAAACAAATCTTTCTCAGTTTGGTTAAATATGGGTCGGAACATTAGATGAAGCACAGAGAAAATTATATTTTGAATTTTATTATGCAATGAATCAAGTAAATTTATTTATATAATAATTCTTAATCTTATGCGGTTACTGACACATTTAAAACGATATTAATTATTATTTTTTCTCATTTCACTTGACCAACGGGAAGTGTATTGTATTAAATAACAAATATATTTTCAAGTTGATTTATAAAAGATGAATTTGTGACGTCACAAACATTAAAACATAAAAATAATCCCTTTTTTTTAATTGAAAAAAAATACGGGTGAAACAAGGGCGAAAGCGTTATATCTGTACGACAATTTAGATTACTTCTATGTAGAATAATGTGACGCTCCCATCCCTAATTACTCTCAACATTCACCTGTCCTCTCGCTAAGCCATGTGGCAGCTGCCTGACCGCACTAGACATGGTGCAATTATATTTCATAATATCGTGTACTTAGTCCTGTAATTTAGTAATACCATAGCTTTTATTACACAAGTCTATTACCACTACCGAATCAGTTTGAAAATAAGTTATTTTATCAAACTAATTTGTAGTATATGTATATAATTTTATTACTTTTGAATTTAAAACGACATCCAAAAAAGATGAGATTCTAAATTCGCTTGTGTTTTATTTTATGTTTCTTTGATGTGACTTCGTTAAAAATATTTTCAGCTTGATCACATTCAAATTGGAAAAGATACCTTCAAAAAGTTGAAAATGATTGATCGCAGAACCTATTTTATTGGTACGCATCATATTGTAGGAGCATTGTGTATTGTCGGCAAAACTCCTTTAAAAAAAATATGATATACCCTAATTTGATACCATATTTTTTCAATGCCTTTGAAATTTCAATGCTCGTACATCATATTTTTTTTAAGATTCTAGAAGCGTCTATAATCCCGTTTTAATGTCGTTTTTCTTACCATGTGCAGTAACGTCGTATAATAAAAATATTAGACTGAAACAGACACATGAGTGAACAAACAGCTTCAGAGTATTAAGATGCGATATACATACATACCCCTACATACGTTAAGTCTTAGAGCTCAATCAGATAAAGGGCCTTGAATGTGCGTTTTCCTAACAAGCTTTCAGTACGCGTTTTTGTTCAATTCTTTCACACGATTTTGTGATAATAAATTTTTCGTGTACATGAGATCAGATATACTTAACATATTTTGAATATAATTAAAAAGAGAAAAGCAATACTTTTAACAGATACATAAGTACTGCATCTATGTGCGTTTAATGTCTAAAATAGGCAGACAAATGAGAGTAATGGATTATTTGATATTCTTTAAACATCTCAATCAAAATTTATAAAATTGATCCTCTGGGTGATTTTATCACAATGTACTATAAATGTACACACAATATACATGTACTAAAAATAGCTAACGAAGTTTTTATGAGATACAGTTTACAACAGTAATATATACAACATATATATTTAAGTAAAAGCTAGATGTCACAACTTAGTAATTTACATATAAAAGCCCATTCGTTCTGAAACATATAAGCATACTTTTATGCTATACGTGTCTTATAAACTTAAAAATATAGAAATCTTCAACACTTTTAAGAAGTTATTTATTTTATGGTTTAGTAGTACTTTTTTCACATGCTCCTGATACATCAGCCATAAAAGTGTAGAGTAAAAGTGGGAAGACCGTAGGAGAGCCACGCTTCGGCATGAATGGGCCCATTGGCTTGACCGGAGTCATATCACGGCCTCACAAAAAACTGAGAACTGAAAAAGAGGACAGAAATAGAAATGTGTTAGTGGGAAGGCCGGTTGGAATTAACTTCGCAGAATATCAACAATTAGTAAGAAGTTTTTATCATATATTATTTTAGAAAATTAAACAGTTAACTGTAGATCTTTTTTATTTATACTACACCAGTAGCCTTTTTTGTTCTACTCCAAATACTGTTTTCAAAATACAGGGAATACATCTCTTCCCAGAAAACAAATTATAGAAATACAAACATTCAGATTTTACAAAAAAAAATTGCCTCGCTTAAAGATTTTGTTTCTAAGAATCATATTATTTCGAAGAGAAAAATTACACTCTTCAAAACGAATAATAAGAACCTTATTTAGAGATATTAAAATGGACAGAGAAAAATAAAATATAGCTAGCAATTTGCTTAGTAAACAGACTAATATTAAAACAGAAACACAAGAATCTTTACACAAAGATTCGAGAGACGTTGAATAATACAGGACAGGGCAGGTCCATCCATAATGGAATTACACTGGGGACCGTATTTACCCGACAGGATAAATGGCAGAAAAATATTTGCTATATCCATACTGTATGTGTTGGACTCTATGTGATGTCAAGTTGATTCGGCTATAAGTAATATGGGATTTAAAATTCGTAATGCAACATCTCTGACTTCAAAGACATATCAATACAGCTTGAAATACGTCAGTTTACATCATTATTTTAACTCGACTGTGAAAGAAGAAGGGTTATGTTTTTCAAATGTATGTGTATGTATGTATATTTCTTTGGCACGCCCCAGAGGCTAAAGGGCTTGTCGTATTTTTATGTGAGTGGTGTCAATAGATTTGTCTTAGTCGTGAGAGTGACACTAGGTACATCAAATTTAAAAAAAAAAACAAAAAAAAGGATTTTTAAAGCCAAAAGTAATCTCAAATTAAAAATACTTTCGAAATACATCGAGTGAGGAATCAAAATAAAGATTTTTTAACGGTGATTAGGAAATTATAAAATATATAATTTATATGTTTTACATATGATTTTGACGCAGTCGGGCTGTATTTTTTAATAATTCATTACTTGTTAACGCAATTCCCTCACAGTTTGCGTATGTATGCCGTTCTGCAATCTTGTTCATTTAGAAGTTGTGTGGTAGACATTGTTTTTCACTACAAGACCGCCAATCGTGCTTTTGTGTGTGATTTTTAAATAGTATTAGCTGAGCCCCGCGCTATTACCCGCGGTTCAACAGTAACTCCGGCCGCGGGGCGAAACTAGTCTAAAAAAGTAGCCTAAGTTACTCCTTACATTAGCAGCTACTGTCTGTCTATCTGTCAATGAAAGTCTTGTCAAAATGGGTCCGTCGTGTCGTTCCACAGATTAATCGGAACAAATTGACAGACAAAAACACAAAATTTGCAAAAAAATATATTTTGGTATATATACTGTGTTTAAATACATATGCATTTAGTAAAATGCGGTTATTTAACATTAAAATAGACACTCCAATTATATTAATTTGTATAGATGCACAATCTATACAAACAATGAAATTGGAATGTCTGTATATTTCTTCTAATTTGTGCAAAAAAAAATATTTATACAACACTATCTAGTCGTTTATCTAATACAGAAAACTATTAAAAATATTAATGCGACGAATACAAGAGAATTGAAATATTAGCTTAAGCAGAGGCGTAATATACTGTGTAATTCATTACTAGGCAGAGGGCACTTTAAGAAAAAAATCAAAAACAGTTCTCAGGTAGTAAATAGTTTTCTCGGGGATAACTTAAACAGTACAACAAAAACCATGTTTATTGATTTCAAGGTACTACTCCTAATATTTTTCCTAGTTATGGAAAGTAACATAATTTCTCGTAGGACCAAAATAACTTTCCTGGAATCTATTACTACATTGGATATTTATTATCACCGAATCTAATTCAGTTTTCCTGACTTGAACGGAACCGTTGTTCTTCAATGTCAGTCTCCTTAGGGGTCGTGGTAAACATCAGTATCTGATAACTTATTTAGTGTACCAAAAGGTGTGAGAATTGGTGGTGGTGGATTTAAGTTCAAAACAGCTATTGACCAAAGTTTCAATTCATTCAAAGTTTGAGTTGATTCAGTCTCGAAATAGGTAGGTTAGATATATGAGCATTTTGTTTTGAAAATAATATTTTATATTACTAATGCGAATCACAGTTTGTAGTTTTGCAAACTTATATGGTACCGAATACGAAACACAGCGTGTTGCCGCCCATTTTATTATTTTCATGTATATGGTCTAAAAACCTGTCTGAAGATCGACTTGCCGTTACAACCACCTGACAATCAAGTGAGATACATTTTTTTAATATTATTAATTAATTAGCACCGCTTTGATAGATTTCCTGTCGCAAAACTGTCACAACTATATTTTTTAACTATAATAGAAAAAAATAGAATCAATAAAAACTTTATTGATTCTATTTTTTTCTCAGGCAAGCCTATACCATTAGATTATATATTAAATCACCTATATTATGTTACCAATTTTGATTAGCTTTTAGCACGGTGTATTTATCTATACATCTATATGGTACCCATAATACAAGTAACATCTTAACATGGGTGCCAGAGTTCACCTACACTTGTGCTCCGAATATTTGTAGTTTTATTTTTGTATGTACAACTTTGAGTTTTTGGTGTCTGGTTTTAAATAAATTATCTTATCTTATATTGATTTACATGTTCATACCTTTTGCCAGTGAGTTATATAGCAGTAAGTAAACCTACTCAAGCATATTCTCTATACAGAAAAATAACATTTGAGACTAAATTTAGTTGCTTATCAATAGAGTGAAAGGGATGAAAACAATTTATTAAAACTTAACTAAGTTTTGAAAATGGTCATGTGACAGTTTTGCGACAGGCAAACCATCATAGATGAGTTCATTAAATAATACAATTAAAAAAAAATTGATCTGGTTATCAGATAAGTGTAAGTCGATCTTCAGCGGCTCTTGTACTAGAATCGTAAGAGGCGACTAACAGAGGCGCTCATAGCCCAGTTGCACTCGGTGATTAGAAACAATCAGCGAGGGCAAGCAACGACGGCGCGGTCAGTACCTGGATGGGTGACCGCTGGTGGCATGTTACCATGAACGTCTCCGTGATTCGGAGGTCACGTTAAGCAGTCGGTCCCGGTTGTTGTCATACGATAACAGTCGTGAAGCTTAGTTGGAGGCCTTCGGGCGGCTTAGAAACATCCAACGGTAAGATTACGTAGCCACAACGTTGTCTTGCCAGTCCCCAACCCGCATTTGGCCAGCGTGGGGAAGTATGGCCTTAACCCTCTCCTAAGAGGAGACCCGAGCCCAGCAGTGGGTCATTATGGGTTGTTGATGATGTTTGATGATGACTAACAGAGCTCACTGTGTAGGACAACATATCTGCAAGGAGAAGGAATACTCGAAACAATCCAACACCAACTCCTGTGCTGTAATAGGTTAAATCGACAATTCTGAGGAATGAAAAACTATATTTAAATTGCTTACGTTAAATTACTATTAGTCAATTTTTTATCTTGATTTCTGTTATTGAGGTCATCAATCAGATAATTAAAATCCTTATCTAAAAACATTGTATTCCTGTCGAATCAATCACTTAAGTTTATCTTTATCTAAATACGTAATAAAATAAGAACCACTACCATCTCAGGTCTATTACTGATCGTAATTTTATCTACTGTCCTAAGCACTCTCAACACTAAAACTAACCAAACGGAACATACACATTGCAATAACACCACATCCACCTAATCCGGACAATCCTTGGCCTCATCTAGATGAAACTGGCATTACTCACAGTCAGAACGTTCATATCTCACGCGTCACATCGTGGGACACGCGGAGATTTCCCAGAGGACAACACAAGGTCATATATGGAACACGAGATTATGATCAGGTGGCCTTTTTTGAGTACGACCAATTGTAATTTATACAAATCTTTTTAGCAAAGAACAATTTATTACGAGAATATATCTGGAGTGGTTTTATAAATATTACCTTTTATTTTGTTTGCATAACATAGGAAAATAGTAGTATGGAAAGAAAAAACGAAGGAGAGAGAACGAGGGAGAGAGAGAAAGAGAGAGAGAGAGAGAGAGAGAGAGAGAGAGCGAGAGAGTTTCAAATAAACTCATGATGAGTAAATAGTAAATCAAAAACCTGTCTCTAGTCAAACTGATGTTCTAGAAATCTAAACGATAGTACAAAAATAAATAGAAATGACGTCATCTCAATGTTAACTCACGTGTTCAAAACAAAATATTATCCAAAAATACAAGGGCAGAAAGACGTTAACGATTGTATTAAGAGATTTGACGTGAAACGATTGTATCATACACACGTATCTGTATGCTGCAATGCTGTTATAATAATAATTATAAATATTTGATTACAAAAATATGGAATAGAAACGGATTTGGCATGAACTTTTATTTTGATTAGTTTGTGTCTTCAATCGTTTTCGACGGAACCATTCTGAATTTGATTGATTGGTACTTACCAAAATATAAGATTGGAATGTAAGGGTACGCCTTTATTTCGTACGTTGAATCACAAAAATAACTACTGAATGTTATTGTTCCCAAGACATTGCAGTTTTATAGTTAGTTGATACTTTTTCTATCATACTTTAAAATCAAAAGCAGTTATGTTTTTACTTATCGAGACAATAGTTTAACTTGTTCCGATCGTATTTGTGAACCAATGTTTGCAGTACGTGCATTCGTTTTATATTCAGTAAGCAGTAGATGCATGAATAAGATACAATTTCAGTTTTAGTTTTCTTGGCTTCGGACATTGTTTGTTTGTAGTGTTGATCTTCAAATATTACGTGGTTTTCTTTTTACTACTTGGCCTAATTTTAAAGTTGTTTTAAATTATTTTATTTGGATATTGAGTGTCATATTACATAAATTACTAACTGTCAAAAAGTCTCTCAAGCAATTAAAATATATTCCTTTTTTATAATAGCTCTGTTTTATAAATATGAGCAAAGCATATTTTTGGACAACGCAAAGAAACCTTATTTTGACCTTTTTTAACCTTTGAAAAGGCTTGATGGTCGATTATCGAGTGGTCTCGAGAAGCGTTAAGTGTTCTGGTTAGCTCCGAGGGAAAACAACTGAAATTAGGCATCAGAGTATTCGCTAGGTGCACGATGACAACAGCGCCAACTAGCGGCTATAATTACAGTGGTCTTAAAAATTTCATGCCGAAGCATGGCTCTTCCATAGCAGTGAAGACCACGATGCACAACGAAGTGACATATCTACGTAGCGCCAGAGAGTCAAGCTAAATTGAAAATTCTTGGCAGTAAACATTGCCAAATTAATTATAAACTGGATTCCGAGCAATCACACACGACATCGTTTTCCAACAACAAACAATAATAAAAGGAAAAAAATTAGATTTGACTCAAAATGTCCAAGATGTAATAGAAATTAAATGTGATGATCATATTATTAAGTGTATATTTGTCCATGATTAAAGAAATAAAAATATGAGCATCACTATTCAAGCTCGTCAAACTTCAGTGGCATTGACGCCATACTAAACAGCCTTGAATTTAAGCTGTTTTTTCTATCTTTGCTATTTATACGTAGAACATACTATTACGCTTCAATATAAAATCGAAAATATAGAAATAGTTTATTTCTACAGATTGATTCTAATCGTTATGTTACAAGTTAAAAATCTGATTGTGTCAGAGTAGCAGATGTACACATATGGTGGTTCTATATATTTGCTAAATATAGATGTCGATCTTCAATGGCGATGTCTTCTTTAAAAGCATCTAACATATCAGAGAATGAAATTTAATGAATTGAAATGCCTGAAAATTTAACAACTTTGTAAAGGAGCTAACAAAAATATAATCCAATGCAAAAACTTAAAAGCTTCACATATTTTTCGCATAGGTGTTTAAATAATCACAAACAAACGCTATCTGTTTAAATAATCACACGATTATGTTTCAATTAAATTTAATTTGATATAAGTATGAAGAATATCGTGTTTTATTTTATCAATTTAAGTGTAATAATGACAGAATTTAAAAAAACCAAAACTAATGAAGTACTGGATGGATACAACTGAGCCGAACAGTTGCACATAGAGCGTGTATCGAGTATTATTGATTCCATTAGCATAGTTAATGATAATGTAAATGTGGTTTCGCTTTAGAATATATCATCTCAATATAGATAATAGTATTATATAGATCTAACCATATATTATTGTATAGACAATTTGAATCATAACTGTGCTGGGTTTATTTTAGCATTTCTGGTGTCGGGTGACTTTGGTGAGTGCGAAACTCATTGCGTAATAATGCAAAAGCAACTCAGTAGGCCGTAAACTGTAGCATTTTCTACATTCGCAATGAGTATCGCACTCTTGGATTCTGCTCATGTTTTCCATGAGACAGACTAGAGTTACTTTGGCAGGCTCGTGTATATTTAAAAAAATATTTGAAGTGCTTTATAGATAAATTAATTTCTAAAAAATTTATAGGATAAGAGCAAGCCTCTGAAAACCTTCATAATGTAAAATGTATTGGAGCTTCCTCGTTAAAAGCTTATGTTATCCTTAATATGAGTTTCTCCGGTCTATCGATTTTCATTGCCTCTCGTCTTATTGCTTTGTTCAGTATAAAAATAATCTAAATCGGAATATAACCATACGTCAGGCTGGCCATTAAAATAATAAAATAACACATTTCCACGTGAAATAAATACATTATAAACGTTAAAAATGTTAAAACAAAATCTGAAAAGGTAGGTAACATGATAAATTTTGTTTGACCATTTATAGTCCTTACTTATAGTTCAAACTGTTATTATGACATGCGGTAACTGTCATATTCAGATAAACTTGAATAAAATTGTAAAGCTGCAGTACAGCTTAACTACTTTTTTGTACATTAACAAAATAAATAGGTAAAGCTCGTTTTTAATTATTCAAATGGCGTCCCACTGCTGTTCTCGAAGCCTAGCTTGGTTTCATATAAGCACAATGTATATTCAACCCTATTTTCGGAAACTAAAGTTTAATCTCGTTTAACTAAAATTTAGGTAGAATTGGAGCCATTCCTTTTTGCGATATCGGTACTTTATTAAGCTTTTTGCCAGTTTGTGCTTGCAGTTCGGTAGTAATAACGTTTTTAAGCAATTTGGTTGGATGACAAAAAGATTGGATTAGGTGTGTTGATTGCCTCATTTACATAGTACCGTTAGTGAAATCAGTAAGGCACAAAATGTTTGACTAAAATTTAGAGGTATTTCAGATTTTGCTACCATCGTGTCTTAAGATCTATAAATAACTATTTTATAGATTTTCATAAATTTGACGTTTATTCATTTATAAATCTTTATTGTATACATGCAAAATTACAAAGTTAAAACAGAGGATGAGTCACAAATATTCAAATGATACAATAGGCGGTTTTATCGCTCACAGCGATCTCTTCCAGACAACCACAACACGGCTTAGGTTTCGTTTTGAATTTTATTATTCACTAGTTGAACCGGCGAACTTCATACCGACATATTTATCTTTCGTAAATATTATTTAAATTTCTGAAAAACTTGTTTTAGTAACGATACCCACCTCAGCTTCCTACAGTAGCGTACAATCGCAGAAGAAAAAAAGCTTTCTCGGCCCACTTTTGATTTTCTTCAATACAAACCTTGTCCTAACTATAATGAAGTCATAAACAAAAACCATTCAATTTGGTGCAGTCAGTGCACTTTTAGTATTACAAATATGGACTATACATGTTCCATATTATAATAGAAAGTTCAAAGACAAACATAAAAAGTGTCAACCAGCAAGGAAACAATTGTTGGACCAAATTAATTTTAATATTGAAATTGTACAGTCAGTCAAGTCAAAAACCAATTAAGTCGATCATAAATTAATAATGTAGGTGCGTACAGTCTAAATATCTAATAATATCAATATAGACTATGTCCAAACATTAAAAGCCAATCTAGAATAGTCTAACTCAGTTTCTCCGTACGTCTGCACTGAATAGTGAAATTTAGGTATTTTCAGCAATGCCAACGTCACAGTAACAAAATAGGATTCCTTCGGACACATTCGCACTCGAAAGGTTTTGAAACAAGATTATAGACTCAAGCTAAAATGGCTCCAGAACTATTAGACGATGACTTGACTTAGAATCGAAATGGATTTAGTAACTCATTGAATTAGCGTTTATTGGATTTAGGATCTGTGACATTGGACAAAGGTCGTCGTCTCTTGGTTTATTAGGTTAACCATGTAACATTAACTGAAATTTATTGAAGTCTCTAAAGTGTTTTACAGAAACTTATAATTATTTTCATAAAACTTAACATTTGTTTGTCAGATTCAAAATTTACAATTAAGATCATGGCAAATGATGTTTAAAACAAGAAAATAAGTCACAAACTAAAATCAGAAGTAAGATCTTTAAGGATGCTTTATGTAAAATTAAAAACTATGAAAACATAACGTCTTACCCGATAGCTAAGGTTGGGTGGTAACTAACTAACTCGTGACTATTCCTTCAATAAATAAACAAAAAACAAAGAAGATAGTTAAGGTTAAAGTATGTTATTGAGTTTTATAGTAATAGATACTTTCAACGGGTATAAAACCTTCGTGGTGTTAGATTTTCGAGAGATTTTTTCTCAAATGATACTATGAGATTCTTTTTTTCAAAATAAAGAGCAACATTTGATTTTTGACTTTCAATTATTGTTTTATTCAAATTAGACAAGTAACGAAGGTACGGATTCCGTCATGGAATTAACGCAGCAGAAACGCTCGCAATATCGCTGCTGCGCTTGGAGAGAAGACTTGATAGATCGATCGAACAATGATGGTTAAACTAGCAGTGAAGTAGCCCTGACTCGTGAATCAATATTCACTATTATTGNACAAATATGCAAATGATACAATAGGCGGTTTTATCGCTCACAGCGATCTCTTCCAGACAACCACAACACGGCTTAGGTTTCGTTTTGAATTTTATTATTCACATATTTATCTTTCGTAATTATAATTTAAATTTCTGAAAACTTGTTTTAGTGACGATACCCACCTCAGCTTCCTACAGTAGCGTACAATCGCAGAAGAAAAAAAAGCTTTCTCGGCCCACTTTTTATTTTCTTCAATACAAACCTTGTCCTAACTATAATGAAGATATAAACAAAAACCATTCAATTTGGTGCAGTCAATTGGGAATATGCGCGTACATACATTTTGACGATTCATTCTCTATATATGGAAATTTAACCGTAGAATGAATTATGCTTCGCACCTGTGACTCCAGAGTTGAAAGTGAACATGGGTACTTATTATCAGATAATCGGTCTTCTCGTTAGCCTCCCAAATTTTATAAAAGTACAAAAGTACATCAGTCATCATCGACAACCCATAATGTCCTACTGCTGGGCTGGGGTCTCCTCTCAGGAGAGGATTAAGGCCAAAAGTAAGAACAAATAATAATCAAATGCTATCTTAAAAACATATTAGTTGGTGCCCTTTGGAAGAGGTATTAATTAAGTGATAGGGAGCCGGCCGGACGGTAGATGACCTCATAATCTCCTTTTTCCTTATCACTTATAGTATTACAAATATGGAATGTACATGTTCCATATTATAATAGAAAGTTCAAAGAGAAACATAAAAAGTGTCAACCAGCAAGGAAACAATTGTTGGACCAAATTAATTTTAATATTTAAATTGTACAGTCAGTGAAGTCAAAAACCAATTAAGTCGATCATAAATTAATAATGTAGGTGCGTACAGTCTAAATTCCTAATAATATCAATATAGACTATGTCCAAACATTAAAAGCCAATCTAGAATAGTCTAACTCAGTTTCTCCGTACGTCTGCACTGAATAGTGAAATTTAGGTATTTTCAGCAATGCCAACGTCACAGTAACAAAATAGGATTCCTTCGGACACATTCGCACTCGAAAGGTTTTGAAACAAGATTATAGACTCAAGCTAAAATGGCTCCAGAACTATTAGACGATGACTTGACTTAGAATTGAAATGGATTTAGTAACTCATTGAATTAGCGTTTATTGAATTTAGGATCTGTGACATTGGACAAAGGTCGTCGTTTCTTGGTTTATTAGGTTAACCATGTAACATTAGCTGAAATTTATTGAAGTCCCTAAAGTGTTTTACAAAAATTTATAATTATTTTCATAAAACTTAACATTTGTTTGTCAGATTCAAAATTTACAATTAAGATCATGGCAAATGATGTTTAAAACAAGAAAATAAGTCACGATCTAAAATCAGAAGTAAGATCTTTAGGGATGCTTTATGTAAAATTAAAAACTATGAAAACATGACGTCTTACCCGATAGCTAAGGTTGGGTGGTAACTAACTAACTCGTGACTATTCCTTCAATAAATAAACAAAAAACAAAGAAGATAGTTAAGGTTAAAGTATGAAATTGAGTTTTATAGTAATATATATTTTCAATGGGCATAAAAACTTCGTGGTGTTAGATTTTCGAGAGATTTTTTCTCAAATGGTACTATGAGATTCTTTTTTTCAAAATAAAGAGCAACATTTGATTTTTGACTTTCAATTATTGTTTTATTCAAATTAGACAAGTAACGAAGGTACGAATTCCGTCATGGAATTAACGCAGCAGAAACGCTCGCAATATCACTGTTGCGTTTGGAGAGAAGACTTGATAGATCGATCGAACAATGATGGTTAAACTAGCAGTGAAGTAGCCCTGACTCGTGAATCAATATTCACTATTATTGCTCTATGATAACATAAAACCTCACAATACATAAGAGAAACCACTGTAACTCTACAGGAGCTTCAGATAGAAATCATTCGTCATATTCCATACTCAACAGATTTACTTCAACGTTCAACTTTTTTTTCCTACTTTTTAAACAAATCCATGAGGTAGTACAAAATGCTTTTATACAGTTTGTCGAATCTAGATACCCAGACTTCTATCGCAATGACATAAATTAACTTCCGATTAGATGGCAACAATGTATAGATAACGGGGTCAAAAAAAATGATAAAATAAATATTTTACATTGTAGAATAAAACGAGTTTTATTTTTCGGTACAAATCAGCAATTTCAAACTTTAACCCTTAATATAAATTGCTTATTGTTACAAACATTTTAAACAAAATCCCTGATGTAACATAAATAATGCTTGCTTTCCTAAATATAATGGAAATCACTACACCCAACACAGCCTCAACACGAAGCGACATTCGGAAATTAATAGCATTTCCTTGACGCAACACCGGCTGAGAACCGATTTCCATTGCAACCCCATCCAATATCCAGGATATTCAATAACAACAGATGCTTGCATACACGTCTACTTTACATATATATATGTAGGTACATTGTCAGAGTCCAATACTAGAGTATCACACGTAAATTCATATAAAATACCTTTCTTATATACCCTTTGAATATTTCAAAACTAGAAACTGATTTTGAATTGATAAAACAGAAAACCAAATATCATTATTAAATAGTAAGTTTCAGCTTTAATTCTATAAAAGTAAATAGAAAAATCCTTTTAAATATAAATTTAAAAAAAACAATGTTTGCCTGTCTGTTATGCTTTAAGCCGCTTCATCGATCCCAATGAAATTTGGTATATACTTTGATTGTTGAAGAAAACAATAGACTGCTTTTTAGCGGGATAACCTAAAACCTGTGAGTGGAGAAAAAGCTTGTATCTTATAAAAAAATAGACAAACATTTTTAATATATCCCAAAAAGGAATCCAAACGTAAATATCAAAGAGAAAGAGTAGATAAGTGACGCGCCTTCTATTCGAGAGTTGGACGATCTTACCGTGTCCGGATGCAATGAGACAATGTACTGGAAAAGCGCATTGTATTTGTGTTAGTCCGGACTCCGGACATAGTTTATCCATGCCCCTCTAACAACTTGCAGTATTCTTTTAACTGATTTAAAACGTTCGTAGTCTGAATAAAAAGCTGTTCCCGTTTTGTTTTTAAAGGTGTTGTTCAACTGAAAGCGCTTGTTTAGTTAGAGAAACTACCGCCTTGTTTAACTAAAAAAATGATCCATTCAGTGCGGAATATATAGAAGCTTAGTTGGAGGCCTTCGGGTGACTTATCAACATCCAACGACAAGATACGTAGCCACAACGTATTCTTGCCGCGAAGCCGGAAACTGAGCTTGCCAGCGTACTGCACAGTCTACCAGGCCGAGCTCTTGGCCATATGCAGAGCTTCGAGCGAAATCCTCAGCTGCATTGCGGGGAGCTGCGGCATCTACAGCGACTCGAGGGCGGTGCTGGAGACGGTGACGAACCCCGGGACCCTGCACCCTCTCGCGACCAAGGCGCGCCGAAACCTCAGCGAGGCCTTGACCCGTGGCAAAGATGTAACTTTGTACTGGATCAAGGCCCNACAACGTATTCTTGCCGCGAAGCCGGAAACTGAGCTTGCCAGCGTACTGCACAGTCTACCAGGCCGAGCTCTTGGCCATATGCAGAGCTTCGAGCGAAATCCTCAGCTGCTTTGCGGGGAGCTGCGGCATCTACAGCGACTCGAGGGCGGTGCTGGAGACGGTGACGAACCCCGGGACCCTGCACCCTCTCGCGACCAAGGCGCGCTGAAACCTCAGCGAGGCCTTGACCCGTGGCAAAGATGTAACTTTGTACTGGATCAAGGCCCACGCCGGTATCGACGGTAACGAGCGCGCCGACCAGCGGGCTAAGGAAGCGGCACTTTCGTGCCGGAGGAAGCCCGACTACGACCTATGTCCGATTTCATTCGTCAAGCGTCAGATTCGCAGCGAATCGCTTGACGAATGGAATCGTCGTTACCAGTCGGGCCACACCGCCTCCGTCACGAAAGTGTTCTTCCCGGACGCGAGAGATGCCTACTGCTTGGTGCAGAGGATCCGCTCCCAAGGCGTTGTCACGCAAATGCTGACGGGACATGGGGGGTTCTCCCAATACTTGCACCGTTTCAGGTGTCGGGAAAGCCCGTCATGTATCTGCGACCCAGCCCAGGAGGAGACCGTCCTGCATTTAATTTTTGAGTGCCCGGTATTCGGGGCACTGAGATATGAGGCTGAACAACATCTTGGGGTACAGCTCAATGAGGAAGAGGCACACCTCCCGATAAAAGATATGGAAAAAAGGGAATTATTTTTAAAGTTTGCCGAAAAAATATGCATAAAGACGATTGACAAAAGTAAAGAAACAGAATGAAAGCTACAAGAAAGAACATAAACTAGTAAATGTAAACTAAAGACTCTTGTCATGCAAGAGGTTGACAGTAATATATACAAAAAAAAAACGTATTCTTGCCAGAGCCCAACCCGCAATTGGCCAGCGTGGGGACATATGGGGAAACCCGAGCCCAGCAGCTGGACATTATCCGTTGTTTAATACTCAGTGTATTTACTCTTGCATGGATGTACTCGTAGCCAAGACGAAGTAAGACTAGTTAACTACGCAAGAGATACTATAGTGCACAAGTTTGAGACCAAATATAAGTGCACTTTCGATTTCAGGACCGATGGTTTAGCGTAAGGGTTGTGCTACCTTAGATATTTCTTTCTATAACCTTTGTATGCATGTGCTTGAGGTCAGCATAATAAAGTAAACGAGCACGCCAGGAAACTGATAACACATGAGAAAAATCTTATAAGTTAATCCGGAGGACACTTCCTATGAAATTTTAAACTCTAAGACGCGAAAGAAGGAATTATGAAATAACAAGTACACTCTTTTTGCCATAGAATCATAGAGAGATTTTATTTTAGCAAGATTAACCATAGAGTATAAATTCGGTAGAAAAGTCCTTGGTGATAGTAATTAGAGCAGACTATTAGTTTATGGTAAGGTGAATATTTTAAGTACAACAGATCCATCACGAGAAACTGTTTATCCACTGTAAATATAAATTCTATAATAACCTTAATCTTCTGTCTTTGTGATCGAACTGATAATATTGCTGGGAGTTTCAATAATATTCAAATTTAAATCCGCACGATTGACGGAAACCAAGCAAACGCGGAACAATAACAGAGATAAATCTTCCCTTTAGAAGGTACCGCGGGCTTAAAAATACAGTGTTGAAATGTGAGGAAATTGAAACGATGCCTCGCAATGTTTACTTTTGAGAAGTCCGCGCAACTTTATTGATACTTTTGATTTATCTTAAGTAATATCCGTTTTCGGAGAACTGTGAAAAGCGTTTGATACTCTTTTATTGAAACTTAATGAACTCCTGATAGAGTTATCAAACTTAAAACCGTCGTTTTACATGTTTTATAATTATTTTTCTTCACTCTCAATTGCCCATATACCTTAGAATAAGCCCTTTATGATCAAAAATATTCTTAAGAATGACAGGCTTTTAAAGCCTTACCCTCAAACGTATATTTGGGCACGTATGAAACAAATTTATAAAAATGAAAGAGTTTTAGTAGTATTCTTACGTTGGTCTCAAGATTTGAGGATTCAAATATATGAAATACCTACTACACGAATTAATGAACGATCGAATCATTTATTTATTATTTATAGATACACCATTAAAGTAAAGTTAAAATATATAATTACATTGGAAACATCTCACAGTCTTTATTAATAATTTATAACTCAATAGAAATTATATCTCATTTCTATGTATATATCTGAGGACTTTTTGAATTCTATCTCGTCTTTCAGACTAACCACTTTGAAATGACCCTTGTACTAATAACAACTCTTTTGCTCAGTAAAGCGCGATAAGCACTCGTCTCCTTTCAGCCATGTCAAGTACGGCCAGGCTTAAGTTATTCAGAAATAGAAAATACATTTGCTTGAAAAACTCTAACATAAAACCATAGTTATTCTGTAAAATGTCTTATGTATACAAAATAGAAATTCATAATGTATTTGAACATCTCTAAAAATTTGCATTCGTAATGATGTCCAATTTAAAAATGTTGGGTTATTTTTCAAGAACATTTTGAAGAAAATTGGACAGGATTTCTCTCGTTACTATATTTCTAAAAGTTTATACAAATTTCAGAGGACGAATTTAAATATGACTGCACCTTGAATGTCTGTAAATAAGTAACATCATTAATATTACGCCACAAAACTGCATTCTAAAACGAAATAGAATACTATAAATAATTCGGATATCTAGTACACAACGCCATCCAGTCCCAAGCTAAGTAGAGCTCGGTTTATGGGTACTAGACAACTGATATATTTATATCATCAACATATTTACTCATATTTTCTAGTAAAGACATTCATATTTTAAATAAATAACACCCAAACACCGAAACCAACACACGGTAAAACACAGCGCAGGCGCTGTTTCGTGTCGAAGCATGGCTCTCCCACGGTAAAATCAATAATCCATTTATTTTTATTCCTCATTAAACCATGAATAATTTTGTTCACAGTTCCTATGACGCAAATGGTGGCAGTAGCAGGCGAGCCGGTATACCTGCCTTGTGACATTGCTACGCAGGATGAAGAAGATGCGGTGCTACTTGTGTTATGGTATAGAGAGGACCTGGGTACACCTATATATAGGTGAGTGAAAGAATACCTACGTACAATAATACGAAAAAATCGGCCAATCGATTATCGCTGTAAAGAGTAATCTATGGTCCATGCCAATTTTCATTGCAATCGGTGCCATGATATAGTCGTGAAAGTATGACTGACTGACATATAATTCTCAAAGTTAAAACATAGGTAGTACTGTAGTTCCCACTATAACTAATAAATCACTTTCAAATTTTTTTTTTCTTTCGGATGAGGAGTTAAAAATGCAGCTTATATCCCTCCAAGACAATAAAAATATTTCCTGTGCAAGGAAGACGGTCAGGTTTGACTTTGACTACAGATTAACAGTTGATTTTGGTAATCTACATAATTATTATTACAGAACGTGGAATGAACTGCCCGGGGTATTTCCGGACCAATACGACTTTTAAGCCTTCAATAAAAGGAGCAGAAACAATTCTTCTTTATAAAAGGCCCTTGTATTGCAGATATAAATCAGGAGATACGTCTGCTTGCTTGCCCTCTGTTTCATAATGTATTTCAATCCTTTTCGTATGTTAGCCTCTCTTCTCAACAGTACTGCACCGTATTAACATCATCGCTACAAGAAGCATCAAACATTCATGTCTTTGACTTGCATAAGCTTGTCGAAGAAAACTTTTCGCTACAATTTCTAACTTACTTTCTAAAATCACGAAGCATCTTTCAATATGACATGCAAGATCGACTTAGCTTGGTCGATGCTCTTTGCGTCCAAAGTAAATTTCAAAGACTGTTTTGGTGAGGTGCCTTAAAAGGGTCGTGACTCAAGCACGCTTCGTTGAACCCTATTTAAAGATTAAAGGTACCTTTTGGTAAAAGGAAAAGACATAGTTTCAGTAATACTATATCATCGCAGAGAAATATCGTTTGCTTCGAAATTGACAAAACAAACGTTAAAGGTGAATTTGCTGGAAAATGGATCAAATTTTTTATGTTTCATAAACTGTAGCCATTCTGAAAATATTTTTTGCGGTTTTGACTTTATATTAATAAGCTTTATTTGTTGGATAATTTTAAGATTCAGAAGTAAATCACTTTTTTAAAAATAAACTAAAGAATACAAGGTGCATCCGTAGTATAACCCAGAATATGAGTAAAATTTTACGAAATCTCAAAATTTGTACATTTAGCGCAGATAGATAACTCTTTATCAAAGTTCCGACCACACAGTTAGTTTTCATTCCTTTCTTTTAGGGAAAGCATATAAGAATCCGAGAATTTCCTGAGGATAAAAACTCCACTTATAAATCCGTTTATAAAATTTAACAGGTATAAAATAGTAAGATAACATAAAAAGAGAGAAATGCTGCTCCAACAAGAACTCGAGATAAAAGAATTTGAAACAAATATTACATTTTTAAAGTTTAACTAGGTAGCGGGAATGTTTCCAGAGATTTTGAAACATTTATGCATTGTTAGAAACACTTGTGGAATTTATTCTGACTGTAAAAACAGCAGTCTCTTCAATCATGGTGTTATGTGTATTTAAGGTATTGTGCATTTGTGAAAATATTTTTAAACACGTTATTAATAATGAAATTGTAGTTGTTTTATCAAACGCGAATCTAAACTTTTACTATCGCATCAGTAGCTTGATTAGAATACACATATAAATACCTTCCAAATACTTCTTATACATTCTTAAGAAAACCTTTCATGCCTTTCCTTGTACCCATGAAAAAAAAACTATTTATTTTTAAGTTTATGTACAATATTAATAATGATATTTTATATAGAAAAAAATGCCTTATTGGTCTAGCGATTGATGTGTACTACTACTGATCAAGAAGTCTCGGGTTTCGAATCCCGGGTCGATAATAATAATAAATATAGAAATACTCAATGACACCTCGGGGTTTGGAAACGTAAAGCCGTCGGTCCTGCGCCTGTTCTCTCCCCGGTTGTGTCGGTTAACCGTCCCATCGGAAAATGAGAGAGAGGGTACAAAGAGTGCACCTGTGTTTGCGCACATACTAGTGCTCTATAATATCTTCTGCGTAGTTGGCTTTTGGCTGGTCTCCGTTGAGACTGACCGCCGTGGCCGAAATCAGCTAGGAGAACAACAGAATTAAAAAAAACTAATTTAACGTATTTATCTGACTGTCTGTTGTAAGACATCTCATTTTTTTTATTTTCTTTGTATATACAGCTTAATATATACAGCTAAGGCACCTTGCCATCCTTATGTCGTTCGTCCATGAGTCATTAATCATGATAAGAAACTATGTTGGACCCAACATACTGCCTTGACTCACGCCGGAACTTGAAACATATGGTTCCAACTGGGTACAGTACAAATCTTGCACTGTTGGGTTTCCATTTTTCAAAATTGCAACTTGAAAGTTTCAACAAAATAAGAACTACACGTTGTAGGGTGGGGAAATTTCGACTTTTAAAATTTCTTATAAAATATCGTCTTAAGTAGTCTAAAAATATTAATTTTCTGTGCTTCTTACATACATTTATATAAATACATATGAAGCTAATATATACATATATAATATATGTGTGTGTGTGTATATATATATACACACACATATATATAAGCTAGTATAAAAATAAATATAAATTAAAATTACAGTAGTCGGTTTCCTGAGGCAGTTTTATAAAATTTTACTTACTCATTTCTGAGGTTCTTTTTCTGTTGAACTTCATTTAACTTTTAATTTTAATCTCCATAGAATGAAGTAAGCTGTTCTTTATGAACCCAACTATTGCACTTAAAAAAAATTCAACATTACTTCTTTTTGGATGCAATACTAAAATAGAGTCTCCTAATTATTTAATAATAATACAAGTAGTGTTTTTTTTATTTCTCCATCCCAAAACTATTAGAGTAACTATTCGAAGCCTGACAACTAAAGTCAAATAGATATTTATTTATGGGTTTCTGGAATACGAGTCTTATAGTCTCAAGTTCTTCCAGAATAAGCTTCGTCTTCATTAAGCATTTTGAACAAAATCTACTTGGAACTTGGCAAGGGCTTTGATTGAATCAGTTAAGTGGATTTTCAGTAATAAGGACATACTTTGGCTTGGCTGGGATACTTCCATTTAATTTACTTTCTCAGGTTAGTTTACATTTTAGGATATATTTAAAAAATAATAATTGGCTATTTGGAAGTCCAAAATGTGGAAGAGAAAACAGTTCCTTTAAGTACCTAATACACAAAATATTGAAGACACTAAAGTGTCAATACAGTGAAGATTGGTAAAAAATAATCTCAATATTCTTCCTGCTGAGGATTTGCAAAATTGAAGCACGTCTTAAATGTACTGTTATGTGCAGAATGGTACTTACCATTATGTTAAGGAAAGTTGTTTTTATTTTCTTGTACTGTAATTTTTATCCGTCTGCGAAGTATTTCCGGATAGCTGCCAAAAAGTAAAGGTTTCTAATAATTAAACCAAAACTAAGCTTTCAACTGTTACAAGATAATCAGGATGTTATAAAAGTGAAATTAGTATATATTTACACGCTATTCATATTAATAAACTAGTTCATACCCGCGGTTCCGCCCGCGTCTATGTCGGTTATCGCGGCAAATAGTAGCCTATGTGCTATTCTGATGTATCAGCTATATTACTGATATTTCATTTGGATGTTTGCGTGGAAGAGTCATCAAAATCAATCATCATAACAAACGTCCATCTATACAAACTTTCGCGTTTATAATATTAATAGGATAATTGTTTTGAATTTTACTGGACACTATCCATTAATTTCAAAGTGACTTTCATTATTATTATTTTTCATTTATTTATCATTGAAAACTCTTTTTTTGAGATGAACTGTTTGATTTCGGTATCTGAATTAAAACCATTCTATCTGATAATTACTTATCTTATTTATTTTACGACTTTACACACTGGGTTTATGCAATACAATGCTCCTCTATTGCCGTCGCTTACATTTGTCTTCTTTCAGCGTTGACGCCCGTGAACGAGACTTTGGTGTAGCCGAACGATGGTCAGACGAGAGCGTCTTCGCATCAAGAGCATACTTCCTCCCTGAAAGAAGACCAGCAGAACTGGGAGTCGACAGAGTAAAGGCCTCAGACCAGGGCGTGTATAGATGTAGAGTGGACTTCAAACAAGCACAGACTAGGAACTCTAGAGTCAATTTGACTGTTATTGGTAAGTTTAGTTTGCGTTTAGAATATTCAATTTTGGAATTTTCAGCCTACTATAGACTACGGTCAAAATGATACTGTGGCAGTAACAAGTTTGCCACGTGTTGTTTGTTATACGTAACTGATAATTTAGTCTTCCATTATTGAAACAATAGCTAATATCGGTTTAGTGGTTTAGGCGTGCAAGCGTAATAAACAAAAACACTGAAACTAACATTTATGCTTAAAATATTGGTTTGAGAAATTAATACGCTAGGAGAGTAAGTTACTAGACTACGGTAGCTTATGGAAACATATTTAGATGTTACTTTATGTTTCTCATTGTTGGTATGAATAAATAAATATTTCGGAGAATTAACAAACAACGCGATCTAGTCCTTAACTAAGCAGAGCTTGTATTATGGGTACTAAACAACTGATATAAATACATAAATACTTTTTTGTAAATACATGCATATTATACATAGAAAACACAAAATCACCGAAACAAATATTTGCAGATCATACAAACATTTGGTCCGACCAGGGAATCGAACCCGAGACCTTAAGCACAGCAGTCACTTACGCTACCGCTGCGCCACCGAATGTTTTTGTTTTACCTCGTATATTACCGGTTATGACCATAATACGTGCATTATAAATATTATTTTGAGAAGTTTAACTGAACTTATATTATTTGAGTTTATAATTTACTAAGAAGTTCAAAGTATTTTATCACATATTAATACATAGATACATTTCTAAATATACATTTTCCTTTCATTTGCAATTCTGTGTTGTTTTGTTCATCTTTTTAATATTCTAATGGATTCAGTTCCTTTACTTTTATTCCCGTCCTACCTACTTATTAAGCGTAAAGGTATATTTACCTTTACGCTTAATAAGGAAAGTAATAAATAAATATGTATAAAGAGAACCTTTATCCGACCTTTGGCGATCTAAAAATACACAAATGTACTTTACACGTGTTCGATGGACAGCTTTGAAATTAGACTTTAACTCCATATACTTAGAATTCTGAATTGAATGTAATAAAACTGTAAGAAAAGTAACTTGTATGGATGTTTATAATGAAAACTATGGAATAACCGAAATATTGTAGATAAACATCTTTTTGTATCTACTAACAAAATGCTCTAGGCGTTACATTGCTGGAGAAAATAATATTTAGAAAAGAACAATATCTTACTTGAACGACAATCCAATACAGCGTATTGCATAACAACACATTTGAAAGCCATATTCTAGACAGTGTTAATATGATATTTTAAGTTGTGTGATGTAATGGTATGAGTAAGCATAAATTTCGTTGCTTTTCGTGAGGTCGAATTCAAAATACTATTTTAGTGTGGATTTAAGAATCGTCTATTGACCTAATTGATTTTTATCAAAGCCATACCACGGTTGTTAATATTGATCATTATCACCTTCATACTACACACATATACTTAAGACAACTATGAACAATGGAGTATATAGAAGCGCATAAAACCTCCATATTTAATGGACTAAAATTTAATTCTCATATAATATTGAAGCAGCTTATTTCCGTCACACATTGTAATATGTCTAAATTAGTGTGAAAGAAACCATTAAATTAACACTTATACATTTCTAAATACATTCATATATCCATAAACTATACCTACAATCAACAGTTTAAAGATACAGAAGCATCACTACCAAGCCATGGAATAAGTGACTATGTTGTTTTGTCCCATTGTCTGCATTCACTATGACTATGGTGACCTAGCCCTGGATTCTGCTCCTCTGTCTTTTTAACAAGCCTATACATGTAAAAAAGCATTTAACAATCCACTGTTGGATAAATGGCTCCATAGAAAGGAGGTTTTGGCCTACTAAACCACGCTGGCCATATGGGTATTTGGACAGTTTTCTCAAGTTTTCCCACTCTTAGCAGCGATGTTGTTCAACGTAGTTTTCTCAATGAATCACCTCTTACGACAACCATGGGATGGGTAGGGGTACTGGCACTCCCTATTCTTAATCCGTCACCACACGAAACTGTATTACAAACAAAATAATAATTCGCGTATATATTTATTCCTAATATAATTGCAAACATTCTAAAGAACCATTTTTTCTATTGAAGTAGAATTCTACCAGTATTTTGTGGGTCGTTTTCATAGCACACTCTTAGAGAGAAATGCTCTCTGACACAGGATAAGATTATTTTGTAGGNAAAGAAGTTAGTTGTAAAATGTAGGACTCTTGGACCGAACACAAAGGAAACATTACTACTATACTCTTGGGACTCCACCGAATATACATACAGTGAGCAAATTGATATTATTAAAACGTCTCTTTAAGTTTGGTTCGGCTTTTCTGTAATTGTTTCTGTTTTGTGTTTTAATTTGTTATTATATTATTAGAATGTAGTAATTTGATATCGTATCTGTTTTAAATGATTTTATATCTAGTGAACACATGTTATATTAGTTGGCATACACAAAATGTATATTACCATGAGAGAAGATGAATTAATCTGATACAAAATATTTAAAACAATCTTTAAGATGGGTCGTTTACGGTGTCAAAATTTAAACTAAATCGTTGCACAACTTTCTGAATTTATGAATAAACATAAACACACTAAACATTAATAAAAAACTAGAAAAATTACGATTGTAGTAACAGCTCAAATCTTTTACATTAGTTCACAATCACAGCGTCTTTAAAAGTATTTTAGTAACCAGTATCTTAAAGAAATGAAAGAAAGATCACTAAGCAGAAGTTATTTTGGGAGGGCGCAATTAGAGAGCATAAACCAATTTATATTACACTCCTTGTTCCTGACGTTCGCTTCATCGCAAACAACTCATATTATTTCGCATCAGTACGTGAGGAGAAGGGTGCCTCTTATGAGACGATGTTTCGTATATGTTATTGAATTATTTGTTTAGGTTCAAATTTAACTAAAAAAGAAATGTGGAAAGGCCGAGTTACCGCTGGCCCAATTATAGCTTCATACTTAGTTTTTAGTCTCTGAAGGCAAAATAAGAGACAAAATATTTAATGGATACCTGTTGCTGGGTAAAAACTTTGCTGATTTTTAAGTTTAACAAACCCTTTCGGAGTTAGGAGGAGTTTGGACCTTCGGTAACATCAATAGCCTCGTTCACTTAATGAAAAGCAACAAATAAAATGTTTACCCAAGTTTCCAGCGCGGCAGCAAGACTAACTATCAAGTTGGAAGCGAAATAAACAGAAGGGAGCCAAAAATTTTGTTTCACCTTATTGAAAATCCATAAAAACAGCAATTCAAAACAAAAGTTAAAAAACACTTAATAAAACTCAGATTTTATTCATTCCCTCAATCAAGGAGAAAAGGCTTCTCAGACAACATTCCTTTGCTACTACTGATAATATCTCAACAGTGAATGCAGTAAGATTCGTCAGCGTCGTCGCCAAGGCCAATAAGCAGATCGATCTTAAAGAATGAGAATTTAATTTTGAACTTCCTTATAACAAAATACTTTTCTAAAATGTTTGAACATATTTCAATGTACAGTAGAAATTGATAGTACTAACACTGTTTTGTATATTTCTCTTTAATATGAACGAATACCTAGACGGCTCGCTTTGATCTTTTAACTTATCTTGAGATATTTCTTTGATGTTCCGATGTTACCGACCGGGGCTTTTGTAAGATACATACCTATCTATCTTCTGTGAATTATTAATATATGAAGTACCTCGGATAATATCTTCGTTTTAATTTCCGCGTATTCCTTGATAAGCATTTTGTATAGCGTTGTTCAATTAAAATATACATATTATTAGAATTTTATTCATGAACGTCTTATTGAGATTTTAAATGGGATTTTGTAACTTATAACGGTGATAAAAATAAATGAGAGTCATTAAAAGGCTACCTACTGGAACATTAGCAAAAAAAACATAACGTTAAAGATAATTTTATTCAAACCTGGTCCGTGTGGTGACAGATTAAGAATACTGGCCTAGTAAAGGAGAAACTCTATAGGTACCCGCGCTGCAAAGAGTAGGGAACCCTTTTTTCTCAGAAGAGGTTTACGTCCAGCTGTACACAATTTAATACTGTTGATAAAACTGGTCTGATCTGCAATGAACATCTGACTCTTGAATTCCACATGACTATGGATAACATACCTAGTTACTTACAAACTTCAAATCATTCATTCTTAATATTTTCTAGAATATCTTAAAGCATGAAAGACTACTAATACATATATGAAACATCAAATGCTTGACTTTATATTTCGCGTGCAGACATCGCAATTTTCTCACTAATCAAGTGAACGCTACCATTATTGCATAATTGGATATAAAAATGTTCAATAAAAATGAACGAACGAACGAATGAATGAATTAACGATAAATGAATGCTAAAAAGGGAAGTGAGCTATAAAAATTATATTATAGCTATTATCGACAGTCTTAACACAGATTTAAATCTTTGATCGGAGTATTCACAGCAAATAAATTGAGTTTCTGCAATGATTTCTTCGCAATGAATGATCTCGAAAAAATACTAAATAATGAACTTAGAATTTAGGACTTAAGCTAACTGGATAACAGCTGAGAACCTGAATTGCTCCACCCAAAAATCTACAAATAAGAAATGTATAAGTGGGAGAAAATGAAATATTTTCTAGGTGAAATCTGTTTTTAAGAAACTATTTATAATCACATATGTATGAATACTCTACATTTTTCAAGAACTCTATGGATTTGAAGTCATCAGAAGTAGGAATTTAGTTAATAGATATGAAACATATTAAATATCTTTCGTTTTACGATTCAGATATAATACTTGCACACAGATGAAGCGGTGCACAGATAAATAATTGAGTGCATTACATTTTATCGGACACCAAATTACCGAATAATGGCTGCCGCGACCGTGAAGAGTGGTTCAAAGGACTTTAATGTTTGAAGATTTTTGATATTTTTGTGATCACTCTTCGCATAGTATAGATGACATTATACTATAATTGTAAAGTTATTTCTATTATTTAAAACAACTTATATGTTCAAATGTTACAACTATCCTTAATTTTTTGTTATTTTTTATGAAATTAATAAATAGAACTATACGATATCCAGTGCAATAGTTTTACCAGCCAATCGCATTTCGTCGTCAACAATGAAAACCAATTACATGGCTACAAATGCCGTATAAAATTAAAACGAATTTTAATTAACGTGGCAATTGTAATGTTTTGTACTTTCATTAAGTTTGAATTCAATTCTTTAATGAGAATCATTACTTATTCTACTCGCAGTTTCTTGTTCGATTTTATTCTAGGTGTTCTTTGTCCGGTAGCCTGTAGTAGTATCTTATTACCTGGAATTAATACCTAAATAACACCATGAATGCTTGATTTAGCTTCTTTCTTTGGTGTTTTATAGTAATGAGTCTGTTTTATTTTTTTACAAGGTAAGAGATAGGTTTGATAAAAATATTTTGTTCCTAGATTTTCCACTTAAGCGACATTTTTCACTCATAAAAAAAATACGAAACAAAGTCATTAATTTGGTTTGCTTTGTTTTATTACAAGAGTTACGTACTAAAATTTTGATTAAAATAAAAATATTGTATCTTCTTTAGTGTCCGAATAAAATATATATTTTATACCCTTGGGTTATTCATTAGTAATGTGTATGCAAAAATTCATGAAGTTCGATCAACGATACTGCACCTTATTAAATACAAACAAAGAGCCTATATTTTTATCCGACTGCGAATAAAGGAGAGTTATATTTTCGAGTGTATGTATGTATGTGTGTATATTTCTTTGGCACGCTCTTGAGCCCATGCCTGTGAGTGGTATCAATAGATTCGTCTTATTCGTGAGAAGGACATTGTGTAAAGCAAAACAAAAAAAAATATTTAAGCAAAACATAATATTAATTTAATGAAGATGGCTGTCCGTTCTTTTGGTAATTGTTACTCATTATTTCTGTAATAAAAACAATGTTTGAACAGATATAAGATATAATTATCTCTTATAATAAGATATCATATAAATTTTAAGCGTTTGTTCTTGTCATCAGTGCCGCCCAACAAGATGGTTATCACCGATGATAAAGGTGACGTGAAACAAGCTATTGTCGGACCCTACATTGAAGGTGATACCTTCACGCTTAAATGTGACGTCACTGGTGGTAAGTAATATTCTGAAATCGAATTGAATGAGACTGGTGTAAAATTAGCTATCAATAAGACCAACATACTAAAGATGTTAATTAACAAATACTCATATGATTCTCATGGAACAAATGAAGTGGCTATTGATGTTTACAGTTTCTATCTAACGTAGACTTTAGAATTTTGACATTTGCTTACATATGAGTATTTGTTTATTACATATTTTATGTACGATCAGTAATACTTCTTAATTTAATTATGTCTTCTATCATATGCTTGATATATCAAGGAACGTTAGAATTTAATATACTGTGTGCAAAGTCTAATTTATATTTTTTTCCAGGTCGACCAAGACCTTGGGTGAAATGGTTCAGAGATGAAGTAGAGACTGACACGCCAGCTACCCCATTATCAGGAAACGGAGTCCGTGGGGTACTGAGAGTAGGACCACTAACAAGACTGGATGTTCGAGCAGCTTTTACCTGCAGAGCCTCAAATCACGCCAGGGCACATCCTATTGAGACAACACTTACTTTAGACATGAATTGTAAGTTTTAATTTATGATATTTCCAGCTTTTTAGCTTGAATCTTGAAGGTAGCATTAGTGTATGATTCAAAGATATTAACCCAAGCGTATATCTCAGTAAAATATATAATATACTTAAAAAAATGTTGCACATTGTGCTCCGTTTAAAGGATTATAGAGAAAGAATATCTCTAAGTCGCATATGATTAGTTCTAATAAACTTCAAATGTACTAACGATAAATGAAAACTGTTATCTCTTGGATATATTCCTCCAGAGCCACGCTTCGGCGTGAATGTGCCGGCTCGACAGGATTAATACCACACTCTCACAGAAAACCGGTGTGAAACAGCGCTTGCGCTGTGTTTCACCGAATGAGTGAGGATACCCGAGGCCCATACCCCAACTTCTCATCCGTCCCCCTCCCCATCCCCAAAAGCCCTGGCAGCAGTAATCGTTTCCCTACAACATAAAAGACCCTGTACCTCCAGTTCTAAATACCATAACTTTTTCGTTTTCATTCAAGAATATTGGCTAGAATAATTGCTTCAGTTATTGCCGTAATTTGGTAAGATTGGAGGGGATAATATATTTTTCTCCGACACATTGTATCCATGTCTCCCAAAAGTGTATTGGAGTAATATAATTTTATCATCCATCTCAACAATATACACATATCTGTTCATATAAAAAAAGCTATTGATAAAAATCCTTTTCTGACATACGAAAGAAAATAAGTTATTATACGTTCTGATAAAACCAAAACAAAACTCTTGGATTTCCTATATTTTATTAGCTTTAGTGGCCGAAGCCAACCGCACTTGACACAATTGGCTTCAACACGATATATTGCGTGAGTATTTTGATACTCAATATTATTGTTGTGAAGAGAGTTATATCAATAATAGTGTATATTATAATACAAATATCTTGAGAACTTATCGAGAAGGGTAATATTGACTCTGTATTTAACTTAAATAAGATTTCAACGATATTAAGCTTAAAAACGATTACAATTATTTACTTTCGTCTTCTTGAAGCTTAACACTATTAACAAGTGAAACTGCCGCTATGCAATATTAATAAAATATATTATTAGTCTACGGTATTCTAAATGAAATTGTCTCTTTTCAGTTCCACCACTCACAGTCCACATTCTTGGTTCAAATCAGCCGCTGTCAGCAAGTAGAAGATACGATCTTTTGTGTCAAAGTTCAGGTTCAAGACCTCCTGCGTCAATCACCTGGTGGAAGAATAACCAAAGAATTAATAACGCCAAAGAAACAGTAAGGAAATTTTGCTTTTTTATAACTAGGCCAAAGAGATGTAAATCTGGATACGAGAAGCCTAAAATTTACCAGACTTTCGTGCAATAGAAGAGATCTGTGTCCATCAATAGTGCGCTGCAATAAACTGATATTAAAATATCAAATATTTAGATTTTAGATAATACCAAAAATATGAACAGTAATTCATTAGTAACCAATAAAAAATCACTCTGGTCTGGACTTACCCACAATTCTGAGTTCAAAGTTCAACTTGATGCAATTTTGCCGGTGCATTTCATGTTTTCTACTGATCACTTGTTCACTGGAATACCGCAGCAATTTTGAGCACTTTCTGGGCCTACTTGCAATCATACATCTGATAAAAAGGTACCCTTTAACTATTATTTCATTTTCAAGTCTTGCTGTTAACATATCAACCTATTCTGCCGGCTTACTTAGCTCTGAAGCTATGAAAAATATTATCTATGTGGTATCGGGATATAAAATAATATATCAATTTGTCAAAGTGCAAAATAGATAAACTCGGTCGTATATAAACATAGTTTTATTTGAAAAATAAATAAATTTTAAGCAAGTATATTTCATGTTCCTGTAAATATGAATGCAAACAAATGTTGCATAAAAATTAATAACTCATTATAACAAGTATAAATTAGCATTTACATCATAAATACTCATTATCATAATTCATATATAAAATTTTGTAATATAAAAGAAAATTCTATTAAGTCTCGCGGTTATCGAGATCGACAACAAACCAATTCAAGAACAGATAGGAGACTACCTCATCAATTCCAAAACTTTTCGGGAGAAAAGCTAATTTTGCATAGAAATTTAATCAAAGTGGCCAATCTTATACGGCGCCAGTGTAGCAACTTGAAATAGGGGCACGTAAAAGTAATAAATGTAGATTGAATGGGACAGAGGATGCTAACAGAGTGCACAAATCGCTCGTAAGGGACCTACAGTGTGCCTGTTGTGAATGTTGCAAAGTGAAACTTACTCTAACTTCCATTGAGGTAAATTTGTCAGTTAGTCATCTGGGTATGTAATTAGCTGAACACTGAAAAAATTGGACTTAACCTAAAAGATTTATGTATTTACAGATTTTTCTAGACAACTTTTACAAGAGTAACTTTAGTTTTTCTTTATTTTATATTTGCTCTGCAGGAAGTTTTCACGTAAAATAAGTAACAGCTTAAAAGTATTTTTAGTATTTATTTAGTATTTTAAAAATTAATGCAAACTCATAGAAATACAACATTATCATCTAAAATTATTTCTGCCTTTATTTACCCTTGGAAAGTAAATTCACAAAACTATACTGGACTCCCGTCATGAGACGACTAAACCAAAACTTTCGATAGTATTTTATGAGAAAAATTAAAATAATTCAAATAATAATATTTGCTATCATGTTATCAATGAAAGAAATTATCCTTCGTACATATATTGAGGAGTCAAACTATCTGTACAAAATAGATTTTCTGGTCTTCTTGTTTCAGAAAAAATATGTCTGATCTCTAACGAACCCAACTGTCCCGAATGTTTTAACAAAAAAGTCTCTTTGACAATACTTTTCCCTTTTGCCTTTTGGGCCGCTTCAGTACACAGTTACGTCATATTAACTCAAATATATAAAAGATTTTTTTTAAAGCAACCTTATTGTTAAACTCATATTTTTTTGATGCTGATGACTATATATTTCTGTTAAATAGTATACTATCATTCAAATCAATTTAAAAGTACATTTACAAAATCATTTTAATTAGCATCTCACTGATTCAATAGTGGTTCTATTGTCTGTTTTATCACACAACCAGATGCACAATAGCCAGTACTCATGGACAGAACGACAGGATTCCTCAATATTTTCCCTTTTCTTCAACTACACTAACAAATCGTATTTGTCACAGTCAAAAAAATTAAATACTACACACATCCCTGAAAAAGTTTTTTTTTGGATTATTGTCTTATGCTTAGTTGATCTAAGTTTATAACAAATCTACCTCTCTTTATATATATTATCCACTACGTCTGTTAATGTATATTAAATGAATGACTCCAGTCACGATTCATTACCTTGCGAAATACAAATATTTCGATATACACGCTTTCGGGGAAATTTAATTCTGCTTGCTTCCCTACACAAAAGTGACGATCTAACTAGATTACATCAGTTGAAAGCCGAAATATCAGTCTTGGAACCTTGATTACAACACAATATGGGACGTCAATCAACCCACACACACACACAATATTAGACTTGGTTTGACTGTCGTACATAATTTAATTAAAGCGTACAGCCAACACGCCAACTAGGAATTAATATTAACAACACTTAATTAAAATCAATTCTGAATACAAACTCAGAGAAGCCTTGTGATTGGCTGATTTTGGCTTTGGATTTTTTGTAATTTTAACGGCTTTTACTATTTGAAATACACTTAAGCAAGATACATGTATAAAATGATGAAAAGTGTCAAATTTTTTTGAAATTGAAATAAATTTTATCATAATCACATCACATCAACAACCTACAATGTCTCACTATCGGGCTCGGGTCGCCTCTCATCGTAATTTCTCTAAATTCAAAGCAGCATTTTATTGCCGCACCTATT
The DNA here is from genome assembly GCA_003709505.1 of Hyphantria cunea. NCBI lineage: Eukaryota > Metazoa > Arthropoda > Insecta > Lepidoptera > Erebidae > Hyphantria > Hyphantria cunea. The sequence goes on along the minus strand of PKRV01000107.1, from coordinate 344,011 downwards.
GCTACTTGGCTCTTTTATTTCCAAATCAAAGAACAAACATCTGAACTTAAAAAGACTCTTAACTTGCAAAATAAAGGTAATTTGAACCTAAAGTCTATGTTTCTCTCTAACCAGCTATCAACGGATGGCAACACGACTACATCAACAGTATCCTTACAATTGACCAAGTCTGATGCTGGAGTGAAACTTGCGTGCAGAGCATCAAATCCTCAAATGCCATCAGTGCCAGCTTTAGAAGATGATTGGATTTTGGATATACAATGTAAGTTATTAATAAAGTTTTTCGTGTACAAGAAAGATTTCTAAAATAGAATGTTTTGTTGTTTGTGTCAGTCTAATGACTATCAGCTTAATAGTTGGTTTAACAATGTTTTTAAAGTAATTAATAAGACCCTGAGAGCCGAGAGAGATTCATAATTTATAAAAATATACGACTCATAAGCCATATTGTGATCTGTTAAATATGTAAATACCTTAACTCTCAGTACATGTTTCGAAATGCAAGTGGTTAATTACCTACATTTGTTTTAGGATAGATCAATTTTTTTAATTTTTTTTACTACCTCAGTGGACGTTCTAAAGTTTCTGAATGTTAATCTCGCAGTCCCCCATGGGAGGGTAAAAAGACTGAAGAAAAATTAAGCTTATCCAAAATTACCTTTTCAAATTTTATTGCCACTAAACCTTGAAAGTTTGCTTAACTTTGTTTCCGTGAGTTCTAGATTTTATGACTGAGAATGGAATTTTCTAACAAAAGTACTTAATATTGAAGACTGGAATAACAGTTAACTCATTGTATTTTAAGTTACCATGTTCATTATAAGCTTGGTAATATTCGTAAAAAGACTGTTTATTAAGTAGATTTAGTTAACATACCAAACTAATCAATTCTGAGTGTTAATCCATGCTATATTTAGTGTACATTAGAGTTTGATATTGTAATTTAGCTAATGATAATTTGAATACTAACTTAAGCTAAAATGTGCTAATCTTAGTTAGTTAGTTATGGCAATTGAGAAAGAAATACTTGTGACAATATTTTTGATGTATCTATGAGAGAAAATATTTATTATTCGGTTTTTTTTTACCGAGCAATCAACATCAAAACCATAATAAGTAGCAACCGATAATTCAAACAAAACATGACTAACAAAAAAGAAAAAGAATGTTTTTTTTTAATAAACTTAAATATTCAAATACGTAATCTTCATTTTTAATTTCAAATAGTATAAAAGTAGTAGATATTGTATATCTAAGTTTTTTGATTATAATAATATTTTTTTTAGTATTCAGAATTCATTCAGCATAATAAATATATCGAATTGTCTGTACCCTTCTGCTTTGCATATATTTCAATTTCAAAATAACCTGACAATATATTCAAAGATATTCCAGTTTATGGCTTTCTACTGGACATATATATAAAGGATTACTAAAGATATTCGGAGTAAAGAAATAGTGAATAAGACACGCTTAGAACCAATTCTGTATTAACTTTTTTGTATTTCTTCTAACTTAATGTCTTTTCACTAACTTTTTTTTTACTGTAGTAATTTGGTAAATATTTCAATCTCAACATTTTCATTAATTCCAATATTTTATTCCAAATAGATGTTCCAGAGACAGAGGTACGACTAGGAACCAACCTGATTCCTACCAATATCAGAGAAGGCAGTGATGTATATTTCGACTGTAATATCAAGGCACATCCTTACGTTTACAAAGTGGAATGGAGGCATAATGTAAGTTTTTGTTATTTCAGTTTTACCTTGAAATTAAATCTATTTATATTTTAACAAAGATTAAACCCTGGATCAGCTGCCTGTATACCATAATATTATTATTATTCACTAAATGATTATTATTGTAATTTTACGCGTCAATAAGGTAGAAACTTTTTCAAAAATAAATTAACTGCTTGCATAATTTTAAACTATTTATGTATTTATTTCGTTTTGTACCATACGAATTTCGACTACATGGTTGGCCTGGTGGTTTCAGTTATCGCCACACCGCTTCTTACTGCGCTAAGTGTTGTGGGTTCAAATCCTACCTAAGACATAAATTTTTGTTCTAAGTCTTGGTGTACTTTGTGTCCCTTTCATGTATGTTTGTAAAGATCCCCGTGACACAGGAATGTATATCCCTAATGCACGAGTTAGTAAAGATATAAAAAAATACTACCCTCTCAAAAGGGTAATTCACCTTTGATTTGTGTTTCAGTTTTAATTTTATATTGTCTACTGAAACACAAGACGACATCATCAATTTTTTTATTATGCCCCTTGAGCCCCGTGGCTAAAGTCAAATCATGTATCTTTTGAATAAAATACATGGTACTAAGTTCTTCGCCCCCGGGACATGAAAGGGTAGCAACAGTGTTAGCCCCTAAAGTTTCTCTACAACATATAGAATGTTCATATATATTGTCGTATATAACTCTAAAGACCGTTAACATTTGTGTCCTTTAGATGGACTTATCCTGTTGTGTCTTGTTCACGCCTTTTCCTTAAGCTAGAATGTTACATAAATAATTATTTGACTCAGTGACAGAGAACTCTTTTCAGTACAGAAACGATGTATGAAATTTTTGTTACATAAATGCCTACATGTCATAACGAAGCTTAAGATTACTACAAAGTTTTACTCTCTTGAGTGTTTGTAATATTTGATTGTAGTTTAGTATATTTTAGATTAATACTGCTTGCTGCCTCTGTGGCTCAGTGGTAGCGAATGCCACTGCTGTACTGGAGGTCTCGGGTTCGATTCCTGAGTCGGACCAAATGTTTGTATGATCTGCAAATATTTGTTTCGGAGTTTGGGTGTTTTCTATGTATAATATGTATTTATTTACAAAAAAAAGTATATAAGTATTAATATCAGTCATCTAGTACCCATATTACAAGCTTTGCTTAGTTTGGGACTAGATGGCGTTGTGTGTTAAAATGTCTGAACATATTTATTATTATTATTATTATTATTAATATCACGAAGCTATTTATCACGTGAGCTGAATAGTAGATAGAAATGTTTTAGTTGTAATTTTTGCAGCATTTGGCAATTTGATCACAAAGATTCGAAATTTGATGTAGTTCAATTTCAACCTATATTACGTATTGCCTTTGATATATTGTCACAATACATATGATATTAATCAATTGTGATAAACTATGTGACGTGACTATATAAGCATTAGACATGAAATTACCACTCCTTTCATTACTTTTGCTAAATAAGAAATCCGTAGACAATAGTAATTAATTAATATGCATATTATTTTACACTGTTCATGTAGTAACTTAAACGGATTTGATAATACTTTAGCCAATCTTCATAGGCAGCCGTTTTTAACAACATCCATAATCATCTTTATAATATATAATAATAATAATAAATATTTTCAGACATTTTAGCACACAATGCCATCTAGTCCCAAACTAAGCAGAGCCTGTATTAACTGATATCAATACTCATATACTTTTTTTTGTAAATACATACATATTATATATATAAAACACCTAAACTCCGAAACAAATACTTGCAAATCATACATTTGGTCCGACTCTGGCCGAGACCTTTAGCACAGCAGTTGCATTCGCTACCACTGCACCACAGAGGCAGTCAAATTATATATGAGCACGGGTATATGCGAAATCTAATATTTTACTCAAGTGTCTGAATGATTAGTAACAAAACTTTGCCATAAAAAACAGGTTAATATACCTTTGTGTATTTATGGTAAATAAAAAGCATCATTTTAATTCTATAAAATCTTAAACTAAAACCTGTTTTTTTCTGTTTACCAGGGTAAAACTCTTCTTCACAATGTGGGCCAGGGAATCATAATCAGCAATCAGTCGTTGGTGTTGCAAGGAGTGGGCAGAAAAACTGCAGGAAATTACACGTGTGTCGGGTTCAACGCTGAAGGCGACGGGGAGAGTAAACCAGTCGCATTGAATGTGTTATGTGAGTCCATGTAATAAATTTATTTGAAATATCTGGGTATTCTTAAAGGAAAACGATTCAGACTGGCTGGATCAAGAGTAGAATCTTAGTTGTATATCTGGGTACGATTCATATATATGTACAATATATATTTAGAAACTGTAGACGATTAATGCTTGTGTCAACCTAATCTGTGTTCAAAGAGGTGAGTGTGTGTATGAAATCATCTCGAAAGTTCATTATTTACCAATAACTAATTTTGCACATCATCATCATAACTGCAAATAAAGAAAGTCTTCATATTATTTTTACATCTACTAATACATTTACTGAATTATAAAATTATATCAACGACATTTTGAAAATGCACGTATATTAATGTGTGGACTATTTTTGGATAGGTCTGGTTAGTCAGTATATTTCTTTATATATGAACTTAATAAAATCTTTAAAAAAGCCGAATTTTTAATATTGAAAAATCTCCTCTGTTAAGGAGCAAAGTGGACTTATTATATTTCCAACTTCTCGAGATTTATTCTGATTAATTTCATTGCAAGTTGCAAGACAGTTTCATTTTTCTTTTTCTTAGATACTGAACGACCTGCATAATAGCATGATATCTCCTATTAACTACTATTTATATTCAGTACTTGTATTCATAGATTATATTTACCCATTAAATCATTTTCATATTTTCTTTTATATCGTATTTATTTTCTACCAATCTAATTTATAGCTGTATTCCTACTGTGTTGTATGTTTATATATATTTATATCTTTAATATGATATTAAGGTGTAGAAAGCAAATTCCGATTTACCCGACTCTTCTATTTCGGAAACTTAATTCTTTTAATTAAATATGAGTAGTCTTAACATTATTCTACCACTGAAATACTAATATAACTAGCAATATTCAGTCTGTAAGCCATCTATTAGCAACAAAAGCGGTTGCAATTTCGAAAGCGCATCTATTGTGAGCTTTTCGAAAATTTATTCTGCATCTGCATTGTATCTCACTCATGTTCAACAATATATTTGTTACATTTCTAAAGTTCGGGTCGAGTTTGAAGAAGCGTCGAAATAGTCTTTGTGAATGGCGTCGGGTAATTGATATGAATGCATTTTACTTCAAATAACTAAAAGCTTTGTAAATAAGAACGCCTATTACCTCAGCACACGTATCTAGTTACTCTGTAAAAATATTTTATATGTACACTTGAACTTTTACAACTGAACTGTATAGAAGCGGGTCTGGGTATATTTTGGATTTTCCATGATTTTGACTCCTTAAATTTTAAGCTGATATTGTAGTATAGAACTATAAGCATGGAAATACCAGTGAAATAGTTATAACTCGGACTATACGTAAGAAGTAATACTATAACATGAAAATGTATATAAATAAAATAACTGCCATTAGAAACGTAACATCGAATAGAAAAATGTGACATAACCTGTCGAATCGTATTCTAATATAAAAAAAATATCTCAAGATATTCATTGTTTGTAAAAGATGCATTGAAATTCGTTTTTTATTTGTATCAAAGTGGTGTGCAATTAGAGAGGCCTATGACCAGCAGTGAACTGTGATGATTAGCAAGAAAGCCACGGTTTTCTACTAAATCACTCAGTTTATGGTTTTTATTAAAAGAACTTCGGCAAAATCCATTCATAGCCATGACTACACGGTTCGCCTAGAGGTTTCAGTGGTCGCCACACCGCTTCCTACTGCGCCTAGTGTTGTGTTGTGGGTTCATATCCTACATGAGACGACACTTTGTGTGATCCATAAATTGTTGTTCTAAGTCTGAGTGTACTTTGTGTCCGTTTCATGTATGTTTGTAAAGATCCCCGCGACGCAGGAATTTATATACGTAAGCGGGAGTTACTTTAAAAAAAATAGTTCTTCATTTCGTTGCTTTGAGATCAGTCTACGTTATCTCCGAATTCATTTAGTAAATGCTATAGTTACCGTCATATGATTCGTAAATAGTTTTTTAGAGTTCTTTCGTTTTTCTGTACAGATGCTCCAACATGCCGAAGTTCTCAACAAAGGGTGCATGGAGTAGCGAAACAAGAGCGAGCACACATTACTTGTCACGTGGATGCAAATCCACCTGAAGTCACTGTAAGTAAATATTTATAATCCAGACTAATATAATGTATTCAAAAATAACTCTGTCTGTCTATTTGTCTATTTATTAAGCTTTCACGAATAAACCAATGCACTTTCAATTTCAATTAAGTTTGGTATGGAGTTACTTTGATTCTTAAGAAAAGATATAGGCTAGTAAAGAAATAAAATTAAAATTTATTTACAATTCAAAAGTTTATTTTATTCGTACATGTTTTATTACTTGCAATGTACTTTGTATTATTACCCACAACATTTAACAGTTATTTTTAACATATTTTTCAGTAACGAAAACCTTATAACACAATTATTCTTTTCAATTGGCGTAAACACATTTATAAATGAACTAACTTCCCTCTTGTTTATAAGTCCTTGTATTTCAAAGACTCACTTGAATAATATTTATTTTTAGATTTAATAGAGTATTCATTGGGCTATGTTACATAACGCGTAATCATTAATGTGATTTTAAAAACGCATCTACAAAATAAATGCACGTACTAAAGTAAAAAACAAAAATTACTGAGGATTGCTAAAGTGTCATTATCACCAACGGCATTTAAGAGTACCCAGTTAGAAATAGACCTTTCTTTAGAGAAAAGGTTAGGACATGATTCTGTAATTGCGGCAATTTTCCTTTCAATATATAGGAAACTTTTCTTTAAAAATATTCACGAGAATATTACGAACTGAAACTCAAGATCTCAAACAATTCTCTGTTGTCCTTGGTTATTCAATACTGAGAGACATTCATAGACAAACATTTGTAGAGAGAAAGGTAAAGTCACCAATAAGGGAATTACAATGGCGTGTCTGTTTTCCTCCTAGCCTCCCTTTGGCATTTGGTGTACCGAAGCCATTACTGAATTAAATATTACACTTATTTTGGAGTGTATTTTATTCTTTTGACCTTTATCTGTAGATGTAAACAAGTTAATCATTTGCTATTAAAGCCATGGGTGGAAAGATAACAAGTGGCATTCGTTAAGATCGATTAAGTTGAAACGTTTTTATTCAAGTACTGTCGACAACATGTTTAATTTTTCTCACATATAATTTTAAATTATAAAGAAAAATGTAGAAAATTACCTTAGCGGGGAGTGAATCATTCTTTAGCACAGATTTGATGAACCAACCTACGTTCTTATAGAAAACCGGTATCAGCCTAACCTATATTATTTTTCCAGACATTGTGAATAAGAGGTCTTTAGTGTATCTGCAGATAAATTAAGTCAGGTGTAATTGGAGTTGATGTATTTATAAACTGTATTTTTAAGATTTAATTAGGTATATACCCAAAAAAATCTTGAAATCGTAGTTTATTTTTCTACAAAGCTTTTTGACAACTGCTATCGATATATTTAACAAATATATTGTAAGCAAACTATAACATAAAACGATAACTGTAAGTGTTTTTATTCAATATTTTTTAGGTTAAAACAATTCAATTTAGATTTATTCTACATACAAAGTAACAGCTACCAATAATAAAAAATTAACATAATAAATACAAAGTATTTGTATAATTATGAATTGATGACTCAAAAAGAACTAAACGTATAAAATTTCCAATTAAATCTATGAAGTTTTAGCTTTGGAACAACTTACCTGATAATATCCGACGAGCGAAATCTTGTCATTGTGAATACTTTTGATTTAATTTTATACTATATGTATATTAGCCTGTATGTGTGTTTATATATCTATATTTCAGTGTTTATATGTATTTGTGTACATATAATTATCTATGGAAATTGACTAGTGTATAACATTTGTAAATCGATCTCTACTGATTTTTTGTACGTTTTTGTGTTACCGGTATGTAAGCTACCCTAAACTTTGAAACGTTATGCCCATGTTATGGTTGTCTGGATGATATCGCCGTGAGAGATAAGACCGCCAGTAATTATATATACATACTATGTAATAGATTCTAAATGACTATTTTACTTTGCGTATACAAAAAAGATGAATAAATAAAAGTTTTGAGTAAAACGTTTATCAAAATTTACACTGTTAAGCATAATATGATAGGATTGTGAATAAATGATGCTTCTCATTAACGCAATGTAATTAGATTTCTCGGATATAAATTATCTTTGTTGATAAAATATGCATTGAAATTTCATTGTAAAATTTGTTTGGACTCGGACAGTATATTCATCGGCCTCATTTTACTCTGTCTTTTAGTATGATTTAGTTATATCTTTTCTTTAGATTGAAAGATTAATTGATCAATTTGCGAATTTCTCACCACACACTTTGGAGGTGTATATCTTAAATTTTGAAGAATCATACGTTGAAACATTTTTACTTCTTGAACAAAAATGACACGTTTTGTTGTTTCGCATCTGGACTGCATTATCAAACTAATAATTCATCTAATATTTAAAACTTTTAAATGAGCAATTCTTGTATATGTATAGCAATTTTGTGCTCTTCTTGCTTGGAAATATAACGCTTAACATACTTATTGAAAATATTTTTAAATAGCTTTTTCGATATAGGCGTAGAGTGTTACAAAAGTCGCAGCCACACGAGTTCAACCACGCATTTTGGCAACGTGATATCCTTAAAAGTAACGATTTGAAACTTTCCACTCTACTACGAGTTTCATACTGTAAATAACTATGGTGGTCTGTAATATATAATAATAATATAATAATTATGGTTGTCTGGAAGAAATCGCCGAGAGCGATAAGACCGCCAATTGTTATACATATTGTGTGATTGTTCTTCTTGTACTATTTCGTACTATGTATATACAATAAAGATAAATAAATAAATAACTATAGTGATTACTTTTAAATATTTAGCAATTTGTGTTTCTTTTTGACATTTTGTTATTTTCTGATATTAATATTCTAAACTCAAAACCACCTGCTATATTTAAACGTCGCGTGTATTTTGAAATCTCATCATGGTATACTAAAGCGTATTTTACACTGTAGCATAATTGCCTATAGGAATGTAAAGTATAAACATATCTGCAAATAAGTAAAATGTGCTCAATCCAATACCATAGAGCCTGGTGAGGAAAGTCTTCAACCACTACGTCCTGTAATGACATACGGTGCCGAGAAGGATTAATCCAGAAGCTCAAAGTCACTTAGCTATGAAAGGGCTATGCTTGGAGTCTGAAGGATAGAATTCGGTACGAAGTAATACGTCAGAGAACAAAAGTGACCGACATTGCTCTGAAAGTTGGTGGGATGATGTGGCAATGGGCTGTCCACATATATCACAGAACAGATAACTGCTGGATTAAGTGTGTTTTAGAGTGGAGACCGCCTCTTGGCAAATGTGGTGAGGGACGCTAATAATCCAGATGGCGGGACGACTTATGTAAGAGGTCTGGCAGCGACTGGATGCAGAAACCAACACGCCGGGCTCTGTGGTGTTCCTTGGGAGAGGCTTATGTCCAGCAGTGGACTGTAACGGGCTGGTGATGATGTGCTCAATCAATACAAAATCTACTAGTTTAAATATGCACTAGGCGTCTGTCAAAACTCAGCACCTTAAAATAGTATTTCAAGCATTTCAAGGGTCTATTGGTCTAGTGATTTGTGAACCTGATTACTAAGCCAGATGCCTTGGATGCGATTCCGACCCATGATACATCTATATGAGGTGAACTGAATCATTTATTCTATGTCTTGTCGTGTGGGTAATCTTTCTATTATATGTATGCATTTAGAAATATATAGTACGCAGCACTATTGTTTACGCTTAGAGCCAAATTGCATTCGGTGATTAGAAACATTCAACAAGGATAAGCAACGACGGCGCGATCAGTACCTAGGTGACCACTGGTGGCATACCATACCGTTCTAATAATTTTATCGCGAATAAGTCAAGCTAACAAAAAAACTGTGTGCATATCGCAACACTATCGTGGGAGAGCCACGTTTCAGCATACATGGGCCGGCTCGTCCGAAGTGATACCACGGCTTATCAAAAAACCAGTATACAGCGCCAGCGCTGTGCTTCACCGAGTGAGTAAGGATACCGGAGGACCATACCCCAATATGTTGTGGCTACTGTCAACGCCAATAACTGGAAGAGAATGCCCTGGGCATTAAGTCCGCCGATGTACAATTGTTGTGCATAAAGTTTTTAAATAAATAAATATTATTCTACCTCTAGTATTATAATTCTCGCTAGAAATGTGATTCTGTTCCACACAACTGGAAAGTACTTCTTTTGTTACGTATATAAAGTATTACTGTCCTATATTGCAATAGACTTACTTAATACTTATCTGACATAGTCTTTTCCTATTGGCTGGGGTCCAGAACCTTTTGTATCCGAGTATAGTGCTCAAGAGGATGGATAAATATTTTATAATCCTTTTCTCGTGATATTGTTCTGTTCATGCTCTTTCCTTGCTCTTGCTATGACTTTAATCAAATTTTATGCTGTCGTGAATTTGTGTAACTTGGACGTAACAGAAGTGTAGTCATATATTGTGTATAACAGCAGTGTTTTGTAAATTTGTTGTATTCTTGTCTACCATGACTTGTGCCGTTTTATGATTCGTCAGCTTCAGAAGTTTTATGTACATGCGATATGGAACGTCTCCAAAATTATATTTTATATTGTTATACATGTGTAATTTCAGCTATGTTCAAATAATCGAATCTAAATTTATTAATTAAACCATATAAGTATCTCTCAGAGAATTGTTGTACACGTCTCTATGAACTTTTTCAGTATAGTAACCTATAACAAATGAACTAATTCTTATCGTGTTTGTGATAAATACAAAATTTAAAACATTAAAATCTATTGGAAAAAAATCTTACCTATAGTATTTTTTTTCCAATAACTTTTTTGCGAGTGTAAAGTAGTTTTTTTAAAAATAAATTATATATATTTACTCAATAGGTTGAAAGCTCATATACAATTCTCTCTTGAATTAGTCGTGTAACATTCATCACCTATAAATTACTCAAAAATCCTAACATTAATCTTTACCCACAGTTCCGTTGGACCTTCAATAATACTGCCAACAGTAACGAGGTCAGTGACACCTACGTGTCACGTGCTGGCACCAGCTCCACTGTCACTTATACTCCTCACACCGAGATGGACTACGGTACTCTGCTGTGCTGGGCTCGAAACAGAATCGGACAACAGCGCGTACCCTGCGTATACCATATTATTGCTGCCGGTAAAGTTGCATATTTATCCACTTACTATGTACTTAAACTTTTATTTTATTGGGGTACTTAAACTGCCTCGGTGGCGTAGTGGTAGTGTATACGACTGCTATGTTTGAGTTCTCGGGTTTAATTCCCGGATCGGACCAAATGTTTGCATGATCTGCAATTTTTGTTTCAGAGCTTAGGTGTTTTCTAAATACTGTTTATATTTACTAAAAACGATATATATATATATATTTATATATCAGTTGTCTAGTACCTACACCAAAGCTCTGCTTAGCTTGGGACTATATGGCATTGTGTGTTAGACAGTAAACTTTATTAGAACAGGCAATCAGTATAGATCGAATTATTTATTATTATTGTTTTTTTTCTTTATTTTTGTCAAAGTATTTTAAACATGTAGTAGTAGATTTAAATCAAATAAATAAACTTACGTCGTGATAAGCTAATCATAATTTAAATATTCATAGAGTTTCTAGTGTTTCGCAGCCAAGTCTAAATAACTTACGTAGACTCCCAAAGTGCTACACTTATTATTCTGTTTATCTCAAGATATTCCACGACTTTATATATCACATTTATAACAGCAAACTTACATTTAAACGTATCAACATTATACCGTAGCTTAGCAAAATATGAAGGTATTTGTTATTTTAAAGTGAACGCCTCGTAAAGCCCGAGGGCAGCTCAAAATTTGCGCTGAAGCCTTCACAAGTCGTGATAGATGTGCGCATATATAAACTAAAACAATCTAATTTTAGGTTACCATTTATGTCTGTATCAGTTGTTGTTTCTTGGAATACTCGCATATATCTTCTGTCTATCGTGTTGTTATTTGGGGGATAATAGTGAAACTTTGGAAATTAGTTTAGGCGTTTGTGGTTTGTTTTACTATTTCAGTAACAGATTTTATTATTTGAAGTTGACAGTCATAATCATGACTATAATTGTAATGTCTACTATAACGACAACTACGTATACCAACAGCACTTTTAAGTCCCAACGTAATCAAGAAACTGTAAGTATTCGTAAAAGCATTGAAACTTTAAGTGTTATGTTGTCATTAGGAAAATACTACATCGGTAGGTAAGCCACACAGTTCTTGAACTCAACAGGCAGGAGAATATAATTGAATCAATTAAAATTATAGCTAGCTTTAGTACAAATAACAGTAAGACTTGTTAAATGGACATTCAAACATCAACTGTAGTATTTTGTTCTCATATGCTTATAAGTTTGAAAATATTTATATCTGGATTTACAACTTACTAAATCTTAGCTTCTTATTTCATTGTAGAGACTATTTGATCTTTATATTTTATTTTTCAAAAGTCTAATAATAATAAAAAATTGACAATTTAACTCAATTTCTCAACCAAAAAGAAATTGTGTGTACGTCTACTTAAATATTTTTGTTAAAGAATATGTTTTGTTGACAGGACGTCCCGATCAAGTTCACAACTGTACTGTAGTCAACGCATCATTGACATCGTTCGGAGTGCGATGCTCTGAAGGGTTCAATGGAGGCATGCCTCAGTCATTTCTTTTAGAAGTGAGGGAGATCGTCACGCAGGTAAAATTATTCTAAATCACATGGGCAAACAATATGTTTCAGGCGTTCCCAATTCAAGATAACTTAGAAATAATCATTCTTTGTTAAGATGTGTTGACTTTATTTGCAGGTAATTTAGAACTGGTATTGTCAGTGACACATAAACTGCTTTTTATTTAGAGAACAAAATCTGTTCGGAATAATATCTACTGAACTTCTCCTGAATTTATCAATTGCCTTAACGAAACTAAAGATATCCATTTTCTAAGCGTTTATAGTTCTATGAGACATGTGATAATAGATAGATAGATAGATAGATAGATAGAAAACTATTTGCACACTATAATATTACAGTTAGAAGAGAGTACATAAAATGTGAGACGAAGTGTATAAAGGGTGGCCTTATTGCCAAAAGCAATCTCTTCCAGGCAACCTTAGGATGCATTGAACTGTATAGAAGAGACCATGGTAGTTGTCGGTGCAATGAGTTGTGAATTAATTATTTGCTAATGAATATAACGAAACATATGAACGCTATAAATCATAATTTGCTTACTTGACATACATATTCACTTCGTGTATATAAATATGCATTAAGTTTACTAAGCTATTTAAGCACTTCAATAAAACCAATGAGATAAACAAAACCATTCGTGTGTAACTTTTAAAATCTACCATTCAAATTTAATTTGCAAATCTTAAGCATACTTTTTCGTCCAAACAGGAAATAGTTGCAAATGTATCAAGTGCTGTTCCCCGCTTTACTGCAGTAGGATTAAATCCTGGACGAACATATGCAGCAGCTGTATTGGCTTACAATGCTAAAGGTCGAGGTGATCCATACCCGTTGAGAGCTGGTACCTTGAGACCTCCGGAAAAGCATCACGTACATGATAAGAGTTTAGGTAAGCAATAACTTTAAATACTGAGTAGATTTATATCTCAATTTAAGATAAGTCAAGAAATAAGTATGTTGGTTGATAACGTGTGAGTAAGACATAATAAGGAATAGAATCGGAAACTCAATAGTCCCATGGATCAGAAACCGAAATATTGAATTTTTTGCTGAGATAAATTGCTTTTCAACAGATCTACCTCGCACTGCCTTCCAAATGTCGGCATCGATGTCAGTAGCTGTGGGTGGTGGCATCATTTTGATGGTAGTCCTCATCCTTTTTATGATTGCTGTTAAGCAGCGTTGCGCCAAACGGAAACCAAGATCAGCTCCCCCTCCGACCTCACAACCAGCTTCGCCTGATAAACTGAGGGAAAAAGAAGACAGTGAAAGCGACGATCGAAATCCAGATATTATACCATCGGATACCGATCAGATGCAGGTAATTTGACAAACTTGGGCTTAAAGCAAATGTTTTCATAGAGTTTTGATAATTTACTTAACTTTTTACTTTAATAATTGGCACATTAGTAAGAAACAATAGAAATGAACAACAACAAAAAACGGGAAATATAAATTTTTAGTAGTCAGAATACATAAATTCTAAAACGCTACTTGTTTCAGAAAGTTACCAATCGATCATTATTGTATAAACGATTATTTAAACTAGTGATTAGTAGGCAACTTTTTAATTTACAAATGCTTTTATATTTTATTCCATCCATTTATAAGTCTATAACTTGTCAGATTGAAAAGTAAATGTAATATTTTAAGCAAATAGCCAAAGCAGTATTATAAAAACATTGTCTGTTTTAGCCAGGTCCCCAGGCGAATTAACTAGAGATTTACTGTGTGTGTAATATTTATGTTAAAACAATGAATTCTCTCTAGATGGACTACTACCGACAACAACAAGTATCAACCATATCGCCTCCACTAGGGAACAGAGGACCTCGTGGTAGTGTGGCGGGTGTCAGAGGAGGATTGCCTGCATACTGCCCACTTAGAACTGCACCACCTCCTACACATGGCAATATGCACGAACCAACCGTAAGCTTCTTCTTCCTCTTTATTAATTAACAAAGATTTTTAATATATAGTGGTAATAAAATATTCTTGCTTATTTACTGTAAGTAAATTTTTAACTTCTTAAGTAATAGTACCTTGTTTTTAATTAATAATATGATAAAGTTGATGTTAAATATGAAAAAAACATTTTCACAAAAATGTTTCTCAAATAAAACATTTCCATTTATTGAATTTATTCATTTGTCTTGATGAATTCTCGTAAAATGTATCGGTATTACAATATTTTTTCCACCAGATCGAGGAAGGCTATTCTTATGGTGTTCTGTTCGTCCAGAACGCAGGCATACCCCCGCCGGCGCGGTTTGCATCTGGATCGTGCACTTTACCGCGGGGAGGGAGTGTGACTGGCACCCCTGGCGGCGAGGCGCGCTGTGGGATCCCGCTGCAGCACTTGCGCACTCTGCCGCGGCCGGCAACTGCCGCAGCAGCGGCGCCGCCTAACGCCCCGCGCGTCCCGCCTCGCGATACTCCGCTCTGACAAACCACTCAACTATAGGACTTGTGTAAATAGAACTGCGTGAAAGTGCTCAAGAAACTTTTTTAAATCAGGTGGTTAATCGATTAGGTTTTATTAATAGAAAACGTTTGTTTTTATCGTAGAGTCAGTACGTCGATATTCTAACTGTAAAACTGAACACATTTGCAATTGTTTTTATAAATACTCGACGGGCTCACTTTATGCTAGATATAAACAATCCTTTAATATCAAATACGTGCTGGTTGTTATGATGGTATTTTATATGACTGTTGACTACATATGAAGTAGCTTGATATTTATTAAGTTTAAATGTTGACTATTATATTCCAAAGATGAAAGATATAAAGCGTCCTTTGTCTTCGTTCTCTAAGTTTCAAATACTACTCTGTACTTTAAGCTGTCAAAACATTAAATCTGAAGAGTTTCTTTGTTTGCTTGAACGCGGTAATCTAGGAACTACTTATATTTGAAAATTATTTCGGTGTTAGAAAGCCCACTTATCGAGGAAGGCTATAGGTTAAATATGATCACACTATGACTGATAGGAGCAGAGCACCAATCAAGAATATATCAAAAACGGGGGGGAATTGTTACGCTACGGGCAATGATGTTCTCCTCGCCGCTTACGGCGGCCAGTCTCAACGGAGACCAGCCAACTACGCAGGAGATATTATAGTGCACAAGTGTGTGCGCAAACATAGGTGCGCTCTCTGTTCCTTCTCTCTCTTAATCCGATGGGATGGTTAACCGATCCGATCCGATCCGACGATCAGAGAGAGATCAGGCGCAAGACCGACAATTTTACGTGCTCTCCGAAGCATTGGGGTTCAAACCCCAACTTCCAAACTCCGAGCTGTTATTAAGTATTTATATAATCAGAAACTCCATAATACTTTTGACCCGACCCGGGATTTGAACCTGAGACCTCTTGATTGGCAGTCGCATACTTTAACCGCTAGACCAGCGAGGCAGGCTACGGGCAATAGCAAATAGGAGAAGCAAACGAGGTTGCCTGGGTCACCTAGTATTTTATAAGTAAGATATACAAAAATAGTTTCACTAACAAATATACGTGTGTGGTCTGAAAAGTTACTGACCTAACGATATCTCCTTGCACTCTACCTACACACATCTTCCAGCGTACATTCGCAATTCAGCGACACATAACAACTTTATTTGCACAACACAAATAAAGATCATAACTATATTAAATCTAATTAACGAGTGCTGATACCTTCGCTTTTAGATCGAAAACTGTTCATATCACCTGGTACTCAGCCCAATACATTTGCTCGATTTTACTTCGTTATGAGCCTGCAAAGGAATGAAAACTTTGAGACGCTCCAAAGATACGTTGAGCTGAAATAAAAAAAAAGAGACACATTATCCATAAAATACACATGTGTATTTGGATTAAAAAAGCAAAAGGCAATAGTTAAAATGTTTTTAAGAAGTTAAGTATAACTTAGCACGTACTTGATATTATTGTTAGTTTGATTCCAATTAGGTAGGATAACATAATTGAAAATTTTGTTACACTTTGTTTCTACGTCTAAAAATGTAAATAACTCATGTAAACTCTCTAGTTATGCATCCAAAAATAATATTTATACTCGAAAATGTTAAACAGTGTAAAATTGGATTATCGTTTTGAGATTTAATCTTTTATGTTTATAAATGGTTGTGAAAATAAACAAAAACCAGACTTGTAAGTAGTTGTATCGATTTCAATATACCGTTAAAAGTTTGGTATTAAAATGTGTTGAACATTGGACTATTTCCTACTGTATTATAGTTAGTATGAAACTGATATTCTAGTAAATATAATCACTGAAGTGTGATAAATTTAATTTCAATTCTCTTGTTTATTTTGGTGTCTGTCTGTCTAAAATCTGTTTTGCAGCCTATTCATGGAACTAAATCATAGATGGCGTTAGCGTCGCGCTGTCATAGTGAAATTTAAATTAAACTGTTTATTTTCCGATAGTTCATGATCTGTGCTACCAGGCACTTATTATAAGTTAAGAATATAATTTGTTATAATTGTTAAATCATTTCCTGTCCAATAAAGGATTTGTTGGTGTATTAAAAACAGTGTCGACGCTATTGTCATATTATACCCTTTTCATAAAACAGTACTAATGGACTTATCTGGTGGTTCTGACATTAAAGTTACAGAAAGAAAATTTATTCTTTAAAAAAAAATGACACCTTTAAATAAACATCAGCTGAGATATTAATATTAGGTTCACATTACTTTGTCCATTAAGGGTTTTGTACATACGGTAAATGTAAATATGTTTTATAATATAACATTTGTAATCCTATTTGTGTCTTAAACTGATGTGAGTGCCGTAAGAGATAGGATATATGGCTTTGTAAAAACTGCCTCAAGGAAAGCGACGAGATTGAAGATTTTATGTGTAAAACAAAGTATAAATGCGTGTGAAAGCAATTGGATGGAAATAACGGACGGTTATGTTGTTGGTAGACTTGTGAAATAACTAAATATGTTCAGAGTTTTGAAGGAGAAATAACACTGTTTCACTTCTTGTTGAAATGTCACTGCACCAAATGCAATATTATAGAATGTATCTGTTAAGTATTCATCAATTATCTCGTAAATTCGTTAAGATTTTCCATTAAATGACAGGAAGTATTTGAAGGACAGTGATCTGAGAACTAAGCCAGAATTTATAAGAAAAACAATCTTACCCTTGATTGACGTTAAAGTTCATAATCTACTGATTTAAAAATTAGGTAATGACGTACAAGAATTGTATGACACAAATAAAACTATTGTTACCTGGTTGATAAATATTATTTTGGAGTTATAGGATTGATGCAAAAAGTTTGAACTAGAACCAGCTGTCAGATTAGAAATATTAAAGAATAATAAATGAAATAACCGTCAGAAACTGTTTCCAAAATTGAAAAATAAAACATTAAATATAAATTGAAAATGCTAGTTCATTAGTTTACAGGAAAAAAGTCATGTAGATACATTTGAACCCTCAGTACTATTTTTCCTAACCCACTTTAAAGATTTTAGAAGCGTTTCTGGCTTCTACGGAAGGATCAAGAGGAACTGTTCGTTAGACAAAGATCTTACAGAGTCTTACAGTCACATCAGTTTTTAAGACAAAAGTTATCGAACAATTGGACAATGGGTACATACTCGATTAAATACTTTAAAATAATATTAGTTGAAATATTTTTAAATTTGGCAATTTTTAATTTTAGCGGATATAAAATATCCTGTTTTGTTGCTAGATAATAATTTTATAATTAAAACATTAAGTTTGTACGTTAAATAATTGTAAATAGTTTAAAATGGAGTCTTTCTAACTGTCGAAATGTTTTCACTAAACTATTGGAAAACGAAAATAAATGGAAATATTCGCAAATGTTTGATTACGATGTTTTATTTCACTTATTATATCTCTAAAGTTTCGGTGTTTGGAGAGGTTAACTATTTCAATAATGACTCAAGTATCTATCTACCTGCAAGTGAATCCTTTGTTGAATACACAGTTCGCTAACTACAGAGAAACCATGTCATGTACAATAGGCGACATGACTGATCAGTCTTCTATTATACATTCCATGGTACAAACGTAAATGATAGGCTATGTTAAATATAAATTTAATAATACGGGTAAAGTTTCAAATTTATACGCTTTCAAAGGACTAAAAGTGTTGGCAGTTTAGATAAATTTAAAGTCTGTACTGCATCGTGCCTCAAAATTATATGACATGTTTTTTGTGTGTTTCAAATTAATTTATTTGTCTTGTTTTGTCTTGAATTATTTGCAACTGTATATTACAATTATGCCATCGTCGTATGAAGGCTACGTATAGAATTAATCAAAGAATTATTCAAGAATTCTCAAAGTGGTTTTCAGTAACTAAAATCTAAAAACTCTCTACGCGAGCCCTTAATCGAGTAATCATAAGCCATAAATGTTTTACGTCATTTTAGAAAAGAGCTGATACCCTTACATTGTTGGACCGATATTAACCAAATATTAAGACCCACCGTAAGATAACTGGATTTCAAATAAATAAAAAAATCACATCAATACCGGTACATCCGTTTGAGAGCTACGATGCCACAGACAGACACACTCACAGACAGAAGTCGACGTCTTCTGTGTGTGTGTCTATCCTATAACACTTTTCTTTTTGTATCGGGGGTTAAAAAGAGGTTGAAGATTTGCTGTTTCCGTTTTAATATATGACATATACTATGTCTATCGCTATGTAAAATGTTTTTCAAAAAATCTATAATGTTTAAGATTCTTTTTTAAATAAAAAACTTACTATTCTTTCAAGAAATGTCGCAAAGTAAGTTGGGTACAATGTCATTTTATTTTCCATCTGTACCGGAATCCGGGAACAAGGACAGAAATCACCCCTACCTATTACTTTGCTATGAAATCGATTGTCATATTGTGGAGAAGGGGGTAGGTTTTCACCCTTTCTTCCCAAACAACGTTTTTATAAAGGAAGTGTAATGTCGATTGAAAACGTATTTTCACTCCTTCTGTTTCTTTGTATAATCAGATTTTTTGAGATAGTTACATAATTTAGTAAAATCTATAATAATAGTATTTTGAACAACTAACACCAAAGTCATCTAGTTTCAAACTAAGCAGAGCTTATGTGCTATATAGTAATAGATGCTATACAACTGATATAAATACATATAGACTTTTTTGTAAATACATACATATTACACATACAAAACACAGAAACAAATATATGCAAAACATACAAACATTTGAACCGGCCGGGAATCGCACCCGAGACCTCAAACTCGGCAGTCTCCATTATGTGTATATATTTGCAAAAAAGTATGTATGTATTTATATCCCTTGTCTAGGACCTATAACACAAGCTCTGCTTAGCTTGGGACTAGATAGCGTTGTGTGTTAGATGCTCGAAAAATATTATTATAATGCGACACAACTAATACAGAAAAAAAATATTATAGCCAAATATAAATAGATTGTGATTTAGGTGATAATTACCGTCAATAGACTTTGATCAATTTTGATTGCACAGATGCCGTAGTTGTGGCACCTTGCCTGTTTCTACTGAGTGTTACGGGTTCAAGCCCCACATGGGACACTTTGTGTGATCCACAAATTGTTGATTTCAGTCTGAGTATTTATCGTTTCGTTTCATGAATATTTTTAAATTCCCACTCGATACGGGAATATTTAAACTGCGGGCGTTGTTTCTCACAAAAAAATCTAGTATAGTTAAGTTACCTTACTAAGCAGGAAGCTCTTTCTGGTAGGTAATGAAAGAAGAATTGTGATATTCCTATTGTGAACCTTGTTGAACTGTATTTGTGCTAAATAAAGCCTCCCCCACGTACCTACAAACTTTTTGACACTATAAAACACAGTATTAATACTTACACAACAAAGTGCGTAGAGAGCTGTTCTTAAAATTATTACAAGAAAGCTTTTTCGGTATTTTACATTAAAACTTTGTGATCTCATACATCTGCCCTATCCATCAAGTCTTTAGTCTTCATACAAAATACCTTTTTTAACATGATACCTCTTACTTCAGAAAAACTTTAGGATTTTTTTTTTTACGAGCAGCTTGTTATACAATAAAACAAAATTTAATGCATCACAACTTCAGTATAAATTACTATAAAACAAAAATAGAATTATGGCTTATAAAAATGAGAAAGTTGAACACTAAAAGCCTATTAAAGTTCCAACATGGTAGAGTTACCTTAAAATGTTCATTACTTACATTAGGTTTACTTTATAAGAAAAGACATATAAGAACTTGAATGTGAGGTGCACTGTTGGAGTAAAATTTATTTAATAAGTCATGCCCATTTACTGCATGGGTGGTCTTAATCACTACTGTATATTACACCAGTCAACCATTAGGTTATTCAGTGAAAATAGTAAATAAGTGCATTTTGGTTGAAATTTTATACCAGAATAAACGAATAGAGTTATATATCAAATACACATAATATATTTTACAATCCATAATTAATGATTGGCTGATTGGCAAGTAACGAAAAGTCACTGATACCCGCTTGATGAATTCAATTCGTAGGTGGCTCCGTGGTAAGAGGAAAGCAAAAGAAAGGATTGACTAAAACAAACTTTATATAACCCGCTTGGCCAGGCTAATACTGCAACACCTGTCATAAACGCAGATGTGACTTCAGGTTACAGCAAGTCTTAATTAATGATACGTAATTATAAAGATGTAGCATAAAAAAAACATGTATTCACAATATTTATTATCAAATTTAAAATAAATGTATTCACACCATCACAAACTGTTAGTATTCTCAGAAGGCTGGCAACATTGAATGATAAGTATTTATAAATATAAAACGACTTTTTGGTCACGAGAAGTATCGATCAGTTTTTAGCTAGTTGTCTAAACACAGTATGAACACTCGGACTCCAAGACCTATCGTCGACGACGTCTCGACCGCAAACGGTGCAAAAATGTAATTAACTACCTACTTACCTCATCCACTTTTCATGGCATTAACGATATACAATTTGGTGTCTTTTTTTTATTTTTGTTCTTTTTCTTAGAATGAAATGTAAATTATTTCGTTAAAAATATACTCGTAGTGTATTTTTTTAATTAAAAATCTCAGAATGCTATGTTGCTAGACTGTAAATGAGTTTTTAATGAAAGGACCTAATTTCTTCACATTCTGAGTAAAATATTAAGTCTTTTAATCATCATATAAATGCTAAGAACAAGTAAATCATTCTTGTATTTTTTTTCCATTCACACACTCTATATACTAACCAATTAGAACTTCTTAGCAACCAAAAAAGGCTTTTAAAACCAACTTACTTAAGTCCTGAACCTTTTTAGTCATGCTGAAGTAGAAACGGTCTCATCACATCTACATGAGGATCAATGGCCATTGTATCAAACAAAATCTAGAGTTTAGTTAGTTAATTTCATACAACTCCTAGCTAGACGGACTGAAGATCTGAAGAAATGATTAAGGTAGACTGGAGACAAAGAACGGAGAACTAAGAGCTATAGCGCACATTGAGGAGATAACTGCAGTAGGTTTATTGAGAAAATGTTTGTTGTCTAAAACGATTTATGATTTTTATGGGAATTATTGACTCCAAGAGGCTCACTGTTATCTATACAATTGGCTGATCAGCCTGTGGCCCCTCACTCTGGTCGAAACATCAAATGATATAAATATACAAAATTATATACATATTTTAGACAGAATGTGATAGTTTGAAATTTACTAAATTGTTGTGTGATGTTTCACAGGTATTATGATGTCGCGATAATGAACATAATAATTATCATCCAAGAATCAAAATACCACGCGTCAAAGTGAATAGTTGTCCAACAAAGACACTCAACACATTTGATTGCCAACAATTCGTGAAGGTATTCCGGAGTGCAGAAGAACTTTCAGAATAGCTGAACTTGACGCATACTCCATAAGTTTTCAAGTTTCCGAAACTATTGTGTGGTTAGCCCTTTATAGCTGTTATGTGATATAAACTGTTTTGGGAGAGTTCGCTTTTGGGTACTTGAAAAATGTATGGGATAGCTAATCAGTTTGCAACCCTGCATTAGGTAAGCATATAGTCGATTTTAAATATTAAGACCTGGAGGCGTGAGTCTGATTTACATACCCAAGTGCCGGGTGCTTATTGTTTATAATAACATATATATATAAACGAGCTTTCCAAAACAATAAACAGTCTATATGTCTTATTTGCGGATGACTCTTTCAAACAAAAAAAATATGAAGCTTTAAAAAACCACAGATCTATCTACTGCCTTTGTCATGTATTACACCCACGATGCTGTTGGCTCAGCTATGGCTTCACGTAAATAGATGACCCCACCATCTTCATTTCTTTCATTTTTAAATCATGCTTCCAAGAGCTAACAATCCCAATCTTGCATCTATATATTGGAGATATGTACATTTGTCCGTAAGTATCCAGAACACTACACCAAACACGAGGACAGCATCCACACACAATGAAAAGACTCACTCAGACACAAGCATGAAAATAAATTAAACCTTTCCAATTGTCAATTAGCAATGCACTTCTCCGAATCACTAATCATGTCAATAAAACTCTGCAATAAACTACCGAAATCAGAAATGAAAATAAATTTATTTACTTTGTTGGCAGGTTGAAAAAGTTTCTAATGAGTAAATGCTACTGTAGCGACAGGGAATACCTATAAGATAAGTTTTACAGTCTAAACAACCAAAATTATTAATAAAGCAAATGTGAACTGCGAACCAAATAGCTCCTCCTCTCTCCCGATAGTGATGTCCCCGAAGGGGTCCGTTATTGTTGCCTACCTCTAAGCCTATAGGCTTAGAGGTAGGCAACAATAACGGACCCTTGTAAATGAAAAAAAAATGTACATTATGGAACGCAATAAATGAAATTGAAATTATTCCGTTAGCAAACGGACTTGCGATGCCTCTGGTGTTACGAGTGTCTATGGGCCGCGGTAATTGCTTACCATCAGGCGATACGTCTGCTCGTTTGTCCTTATTCCAAAAAAAACCTGGATTTAAATAAATCATTCATAACAGGAATCCTAATCCTAATCCTATAAGAAACTTCTTAGTCTACTCGTCAGTCTTCAGAACCTCGTTCTCGGAGGGTTCTCATTTTTAAGTTCCGTAGCCCAAGAGTAAAACGGGACCCTATTATTAAGACTCCGTTGTCTGTGTGTCAGGCCGTCTATCACCAGTTTGTATCTCAAGAACAGTGTTAAGCAATAGAAATTTTTACACGTGATTTATTTCCGTTGCCACTGCTACAACGAATAATAACAAATAACAAGTAATTAATGAAAAAAAACCTCAACAGTGTAAATTTTTCTTTTGTTTTTTTTATATACTCAGTGTCGCTCTCGCGACTAACGTGAATCCATTGACACCGCTCACATAAAAATACGACAAGCAGTTTAGGCTCTAGGTAGTGCCCAAGAAACATGCATACATACACACGAAAAAAATAACCTTCCATCTTTCACGATCGGGTAAAAATTAAAGAGGCTCCCATACAACAAATGTGATTTTTTGCCGCTTTTTATAAATAATGGTACGGAACCTTTCACTTAGTCATTTTTTATCGTACTGTGCATTTTATTCCGCCTCACTTACTTTACCATCTACAAAAATTACAACACTCATCACGCCTCATACATATACACTAAGCACAGCTGAGAGGGTTTTGTCGTATCGTCTTTTTATCCAATTACTCATTTACTAAAACATCGTTTCGATTTAAAGCTCACAAATCGAATAACAACAAACGCAGTACTTACCGCGTTAAGTTTCAAACACATTAGTACCGCAATATTTAGTGACAAAACAGCAATGTCCAAAGATTTTTTGTGTGCTAAGCTTTTCAATACATCCCACCATTGCTTTGGTCAGAATTTACGAGTTTTCCTAACACCCTTTTAAGCACACTCCCATTACTGCTAGTGCGTTGGACCTTAATATTATCTATATAAATCACAAAAAAGGTAATACAGTATTGTTAGCTGTCGTGGGGTTGAAATTCGACCGTAATTAAGTCAATAATAATAATTTACCTGTGTCAAATTTCATGCTCCTCCATTTTCATAATTGTCATGAAAAGGGGTCTAAAGTTTTTGCGTCACGTGTTAATTATATATAAATTACTAAAGTATACTTTAGTATTATTTATATATAATTACAATTAATACATCGGTTCTTAAATCATGCGGAACAATCAGACTACGGGAATAGTACTGTTGAACTAATAATAAATAATATAATGAATAATAAATATGTTCAGACATTTTAACACGCAACGCCACCTAGTCCCAAACTAAGCAGAGCTTATACTATGGTTACTAGACAACTGATATATATATATATACTTTTTTTGTAAATACATGCATATTACACATATAAAACACCCAAACTCCGTAACAAACATTTGCAGATCATACAAACACTTGGTCCGACTCAGGAATCGAACTTCGAATCGCCACTTGCGCTACCACTGCACCACAGGGGCAGTCATTGGTTTAGTTATATTTAAAATGATCTATATGACATTTTTAATGATTCGCGTGTACCTGAATGACGATTACTTTTCGATAAATGTTCTGAAAATGATTCCCAGCTAGATCGATTTATCGACCCTTAAATCCCCTTCACATAAATTTCATGAAAATCGTTGGAGCCGTTTCCGAGGTTTAGATTATACTTATAAGAATTGCTCATTTTAAGGTATCAGATGTTACTCTTCTCTCATACTCCTCGCAGTGATTTTTAAATACTTTCAAAGAGAACTTACATTAGTATATGACTCCCTTTTTGTTAAAATAAGCATAAATATAAATATTGATACCATCTTAAAATATTTACTAGAATTAATGCATACTCGCACATTGAATGCTGAAACATTAACGGGAACTACCAAACTGCCCTCAGTGGTCCGAGGAAGCAGGGAGGGCGACCAAAGAGTGGGAGGCAAAGAGAGTGCTTCCAGCAATTTGCATTTATTTACTGCTTTTCACAGGTAAGGCACGAAACAAAAGAAGTTTTGTGGAGTCAGACGGGCTTTGGCAATCGTAAATTTTATTTTGTTTATTTTTCCGAGCTTGATAACGGTGATAGGCGTATGCGTAAGGATTTCATGGCTTGAGGCTCTCCGTTAGAATTTTACGACACAAATATTTTCTCAGTAATAATATTATGGCCTCTATATATAGGCCTCTGATATCCTCACTCACTCGGTGAAACACAGTGCGAGCGCTGTTTCACACCGATTTCTGTAAGTAAATTTGATGTCACTTCGGTAGAGCCGGACCATTCATACCTAAGTGTGGCACTCCCATGAATTTTTAATTCTATAATTTACAAATTATGTCGACAAATGTATCTTATAGTTTCTAAGGTGACAAAAGCTCTTAATTTATTTATTTACTTATTTATTTTGGTTTAGAAAAAAAAACAGCTACAGAAAAAGAAAAGGTTAGTTTGATATGCAACGTCAAGTCAATTATAGGTTTGCACGAATTGTAATTCCACAAAAGTAAAATGAACTAATAGTTGAAAGAATTATTACCTTGTTTTTAATTACATGCTTTTACGTTTAGGCTTTCATCCCTTCAAAATTATTAATTT
>PKRV01000107.1:225599-317541 GCA_003709505.1 Hyphantria cunea | reverse complement strand
ATTGACACCGCTCACATAAAAATACGACAAGCAGTTTAGGCTCTAGGTAGTGCCCAAGAAACATGCATACATACACACGAAAAAAATAACCTTCCATCTTTCACGATCGGGTAAAAATTAAAGAGGCTCCCATACAACAAATGTGATTTTTTGCCGCTTTTTATAAATAATGGTACGGGACCTTTCACTTAGTCGTTTTTTATCGTACTGTGCATTTTATTCCGCCTCACTTACTTTACCATCTACAAAAATTACAACACTCATCACGCCTCATACATATACACTAAGCACAGCTGAGAGGGTTTTGTCGTATCGTCTTTTTATCCAATTACTCATTTACTAAAACATCGTTTCGATTTAAAACTCACAAATCGAATAACAACAAACGCAGTACTTTCCGCGTTAAGTTTCAAACACATTAGTACCGCAATATTTAGTGACAAAACAGCAATGTCCAAAGATTTTTTGTGTGCTAAGCTTTTCAATACATCCCACCATTGCTTTGGTCAGAATTTACGAGTTTTCCTAACACCCTTTTAAGCACACTCCCATTACTGCTAGTGCGTTGGACCTTAATATTATCTACTCCTCGCGGTGATTTTTAAATACTTTCAAAGAGAACTTACATTAGTATATGACTCCCTTTTTGTTAAAATAAGCATAAATATAAATATTGATACCATCTTAAAATATTTACTAGAATTAATGCATACTCGCATATTGAATGCTGAAACATTAACGGGAACTACCAAACTGCCCTCAGTGGTCCGAGGCAGCAAGGGTGTTAGCAGGGAGGGCGACCAAAGAGTGGGAGGCAAAGAGAGTGCTTCCAGCAATTTGCATTTATTTACTGCTTTTCACAGGTAAGGCACGAAACAAAAGAAGTTTTGTGG
Source organism: Hyphantria cunea (assembly GCA_003709505.1). Lineage (NCBI taxonomy): Eukaryota > Metazoa > Arthropoda > Insecta > Lepidoptera > Erebidae > Hyphantria > Hyphantria cunea. The sequence continues at coordinate 316,648 of PKRV01000107.1, read as the reverse complement.
AGTCAGTACGGGCTTTGGCAATCGTAAATTTTATTTTGTTTATTTTTCCGAGCTTGATAACGGTGATAGGCGTATGCGTAAGGATTTCATGGCTTGAGGCTCTCCGTTAGAATTTTACGACACAAATATTTTCTCAGTAATAATATTATGGCCTCTATATATAGGCCTCTGATATCCTCACTCACTCGGTGAAACACAGTGCGAGCGCTGTTTCACACCGATTTCTGTAAGTAAATTTGATGTCACTTCGGTAGAGCCGGCCCATTCATACCTAAGTGTGGCACTCCCATGAATTTTTAATTCTATAATTTACAAATTATGTCGACAAATGTATCTTATAGTTTCTAAGGTTACAAAAGCTCTTAATTTATTTATTTACTTATTTATTTTGGTTTAGAAAAAAAAACAGCTACAGAAAAAGAAAAGGTTAGTTTGATATGCAACGTCAAGTCAATTATAGGTTTGCACGAATTGTAATTCCACAAAAGTAAAATGAACTAATAGTTGAAAGAATTATTACCTTGTTTTTAATTACATGCTTTTACGTTTAGGCTTTCATCCCTTCAAAATTATTAATTTTTATAACCACAATGTTTTGTATCTGTTCTACTGTCTACAACAAAAAAACAATAGAATATTTTTTACAACGTAACAGTAGATGCAATCAACTTACTACATATATCTTTCATACAATGAATAACAGCCTCATTTATTGTGTGAAAATAATTAATTAAACTATAATCATGCCTTTGTTGCCACACAATCGCTTAATGGAAAACCCAAGAGCGATTACACAAAGCTTATCAGATACAGCTTTCATTGTTACATACTCTGAACGTAAATAATGCATACTGCCATCATATCATGGCTTATGTAAGTAGATACCTTTTGTATGTTGTTTGCGGTTTGTGGTATAGAACGGGAGAATTTATTCCTGCAATGTTTATTTAAGCGTGTAATTTGAAAGTCCACAAACACGTGATGGAAAGTTACTGATGTAATCAGCGTGGCATGACAGGTGTCCCGTTTAATTTGAAAACAAACTATATGCAAAGCGTGATGAAGCTAGTTTTGAATTCTAGCTGTGATAACTGTCCAGTAATGTATCGCTAAGTCTGTTGTCTTTTGAAAAAGATGTTTCTACAAAAGGAGACCAAATTTGTAGCTTCTCTCAGTATTCGTAGCTACTGAAAGTAAATTCCATTCCTTAGAAATGTAAAGTGAAAACATTTATATCGGTTCCAAAATAATAATTCTGAGAAAACCTTACATAAGAGGCAGGAAAGGGGTGTTTTCTTACTTTGGAAGATAACAGAAATAGTAATTGTTATCTGATCAAGACAGAGAGGTTGCTAGAGAAAAGCTATGTGTTCGAATACATTTCGATTTAAGTTTTTTACATTTTTTGTTTTTTACATTACACACAAACAAATTTAAACATTTGAAAATTCCATGCAGAAATACACAAGTTTTTTTGTATTTAGCTGCTGAAATGAATCTACTCTGCTTGATGCAAAGCATGAATAAAATCGAAGAACGGTGGTCATCATCCTCAACAAGAACGTGGATAATACAGTATGATGACTCACACTTTGACGGTCTAGTGAGATTCTAGTTTTAGCTTCCTGTAATGGTAATATTTCACAACATAAAATCCATTCATTCATCATCTATCATCAGCTTTTTGGCTTAAAAACATTAGATTGGAAATATTGACATTATTTTAAAGAGGCGCTCATAGCCCATTTGCACTCGGTGATTAGAAACAATCATCGAGGGTAAGCAACGACGGCGCGGTCAGTACCTGGATGGGTAGCCGCTTGTGGCATGTTACCATGAGCGTCTCCGTGATTCGGAGGTCACGTTAAGCAGTCGGTCCCGGTTGTTATCATAGAATAACAATCGTGAAGCTTAGTTGGAGGCCTTTGGACGGCTTGAAAACATCCAATGGTAAGATTACGTAGCCACAACGTTGTCTTGCCAGTCCCCAACCCGCACTTGGCCAGCGTGGGGACGTATGGCCTTAACCCTCTCCTGAGAGAAGACCCGAGCCCAGTAGTGCGACATTATGGGTTGTGTCGAACATAGTGTAACGTTAACCATCAATAGCTCGTCTGACACTCAATATTTATGGAATAGGTAGCAAACGAGCCCAAGGACACCCGCAACATCAGATATGTCATTAGTGCGTTGCCGGCCTTTGGTGATGGGGGAAAGGTTGGAGTATGGGCCTTTTTTTTTACCTTTGGAAACCCCCTCGTGCATTCACCCCACCGGGGTTTGCAGCGGGGCGGTGTATCGGAATCAAACCGACTAAAACCACACGGTGTGCCACTCTGCACAGGGATCCGGGAACCGTTTTCTTACGCCATCCGGTTGGAGTATGGGCCTCCGGTAACCTCACTCACTTGATGAAAAACAGTGAAAGCGCATTTTCACATCGGTCTTTTGTGAGGCCGTTCTTAGCGAGATATTGAAGAAGGCAACCAATACTTATGAAAGTAGATTATTAAGTAAATTATATTAGTAATGCGCATTATAATTAAACTATGCGTTCAGCAAAATACTGCTTAATCATAAGAAGCATACACACTTCAGTAGTATCAATCTGCCGAGCCGGCTCTTTTATGTCGGAGCGTGGCTCACCCACGGTATTAAATATATAGACCACAATATAAAACGTTTCACATCAAAAGATTTCTAAAATATACCTACAGGGAAACAAGAAACCTATTTGTTCATAAAATAAGGAAAACATTACATTAAATTCCATGAATTTCCAAGAATATGTTCTTTTAAGTTTCGTAGACAGTTTCAAGAATCCTTTTGAGATAGATTAATGCTATTCTATCATCTATCTTTTCAATAGAATAAATATCTTCAGGATATGACTGACTGTCTCGGTGGTGCAGTGGTAGCGTATGCGACTACTGCGCTAGAGGTCTCGGGTTCGATTCCTAAGTCGAACCAAATGTTTGTATGATCTGCAAATATTTGTTTCGGAGTTCGGATGTTTTCTATATATATTTTGTATGTATTTACAAAAAAAAGTATATATCTCTTAATATCATTTGTCTAGTATCCATAGTACAAGCTCTGCTTGGTTTGGGACTAGGTGGTGTTGTGTGTTAATATGTCCGAAAATATTTATAAATATTCATTTATTTTACAATAATAACATAGCAACATTTATCTACAAATAAATAATATTGAAGTGTTTTTCACAAATTTCCTATGAAATAATATTTATTTACTTATTATTATTTATTAATCTTAGGGAAAATAACGACAATATATTATTATACAAAATTTTAACAAAATAAATTAACTTCAAGAACTGGACCAATTTGAAATTGTCCACAGTACCACACAGGGAGCACCAACTCAAATAAAAAAGGAATCATCAAAACCGGTTCATCCAATAGAAAGTTCTGAGGTAACAATTATAACGAAATACAGTCTAAATTGATAACCTTTTTTTATGTTTAAGCTCCAAAATCACTCTACTATGCCTGATGGAAGGCATAAGCATAACCCAAGAGTAGTGGTCACCATCCGCAATGGACAGAGCAACTTGGTGAGCCATACTATGGCGCGTGACATGCATTTTCAAACTCTGTTTAAAGGATTAACCTTCACGCATGCATGGGCCGGCTCGACCGGAATGATACCACGGCCTCACAAACGGTGTTAAACAGCGCCTGTGCTGTGTTTCAACGAGTGAGTCTGGATACCGGAGGCCTATAATCCAACCCTTCTTCTTAGCCTCCTCCCCATCATTCAAGGCCGGCAACGCACTTGTGACGCCTCTGGTGTTGCGGATGTCCATGGGTGGCGGTAATCGCTTACCATCAGACGATACGTCTCGTAGTTTGCCCCCTAATCCATTAAAAAGGGACCCTTTTTAAGACGGTTAAAAAACAGCTACAATAAGCCATCAACAAGTCTCCACAGATAGAAGTAAAATATTTAGAAACGAAAACCCTTACGCAAAAGTGATAAAAAATTCAATATTTGTAGAAAAATTTAAGTTGAGTCCGTTCTATTATAAATAAAAATTGAAAAATTGCCCTTGAGTCCGTACAACAATTTATATTCGTCCATTTGTTTCAGATAATCTCTAAAACAGCTGACCCGAATTTGATAGAATTTTCACTGGTGGTTAGCTGATGATAAAAGTAGTAACTTCGTCAAAATTTTTTGACCAACTTCGCCCCTATGTGTTACCTGCGTTTGTCATAGCAAAGGTGTAACAAAAACCGCGAGATTCACTGCGAGACGTAGCTCGTGTTAAATATGAACTTCACCGGTGTCAGTATCATTTAAACATTTGTAAACTAGCAGCCCCTACAAACTACGATGTGCCAAAACTTATGGACCTGTCACAATCTAAGAGAAAGCATTAATAAGTGCTGTTTTTACTATTTTCCTCCCAATTTTAAAGTTTTTCACTCTTCAAGAATATTTTTGTGCCTTAACAAAAATACGAATTGGTCGAGAGGTTATCATTTTTTACGCTGAGCAACACAGTTGTCGCTTTATTTTAATTGAATATCTGAACTGGCTGGTTTATAAGGGCTGGAACGCAGAGCCGTAAAACCTAGTGAAAAAAATAATTTTATTGTAAATAACGTTTTACGTTTAAAAATAAAATATTGCAACTTACCCTACTAACTTCATCTAGAGTCCGATCAACGAACAGCACACGTAACACTTTAACATCGCATTCATGAGCGCCGTTAGGCGATATCACGCCGCGGTCGGTTAACATTTCGCTTTAATGACATTGTATTAGGTATACAAGTATTTACATCGACACTACGGGGGTCTCAGGTTTCATCATGGTACAGTACTAATATTTTACCGTTTGCATTTGGTAAAGATTATCGTAGGGTAAGAGTGTTCTTTGTTTTTATTTTTGTATAATACTTGTACATTTCGATACATTACGAAAAACATGAAAAAATTGAGGCAAAAACCAATGATAGCTTTAAATAGTTTACATCATTAGCCATCATCATATCAGTTACGATAGTGTAGTTCATAAATTATAGAAAAGAAATTCTAAGATCATTTTAAACAAGATAGAATAAGAGTTATTGCTAGAATATTAGATAAACAGCACATTGGAGGAGGCACACAACAGGTAATCGATTCTTACTCTGGCTTGTGACTGCCAATAAATGTATCCCGTTGTTAAATTTCAGTTTAACTCGTGCCGTCAATACATTAGCAGAGAAGGCCACTACGTCCGACACACTCTATTTGCGCCGGGAACTAACCGAGAACAAACGCTTTTACATTGAACGGAAATCAGCGTCTACTAGACAACGTGATGTTTGGTTTCAAGGGGTTAAATTGACTTGGTTCTTACCCGACCGCAGCGAAGCAAAAATTAAGAATAATAGTTTGGTTTGGAAGTAATAATAAAAACTGGCTAACTTCGTATTAATGTGACTTAGGTAGGTATTTTAATTTAGACATGCATTAATTCAACACAATTAAAATCAAATCAGCATTAACATTAGAATAAAGTTCATGATCAAAAACTTTCTATGAAGAAAGATATAAGGTTTAGTATTTCTGTTTACATTTTCTACCTGTCGACCTTATAATGATGCAGAGCTAAAACAAGAAGTTTCTTACAGCACAACTACAGTACTAGAATAGTTGCCCAAGCAATAAAAAATCATATTATATTAATATCGCTTTATAGGGTTTCATAAAGGATCCTTATAGGATCACTTTGTTGTCCGTCTGTCTGTTGGTCTAGAACCTTTTTCTCAGGACTCTCGTGAAGATATAAAGCAGAAATTTATATCAATTTATCTTTACAAACATACATGAAACGGACACAAAGTATACCCAGACAGAATTTATGGATCACACAAAGTGTTGTCCCATCTAGGATTTGAACCCACAACACTTGGCGCAGTAGGACCGGTGTAGCAGCGGTGTAGCGACCACTGAAACCACTAGGCCAACCGTGTACTCAAAAATGCGTAAATTATAAGTTTTTATCATATACTATATTATACCGGTTTGTACGGAGCCCTCGGTACGCGAGTCCGACTCGCACTTGGCCGGTTTTTTATTATACTAGTACCAGGGCTGATTAAAAAATTATTATCTAGGCACATAAAATTTACTCAAAACACTAGTCATTATTAATACTAGTAATCCTGTTCAAATGAAATCGACAGCAGGAATTGTTCGTGCAACATCTGTATTACAATTTCAAAGCCGTCTCCTAAAGTGTCGAAGTAAATTGTGTTTGAATAATTGAGTTGTAAAGACGCCATGAACAAATGGGTCCATTTAAACCCAAACCACTTACCTGACACTATTAATCTAAAACACCAAATTTTCCCTTCACCCAATCAAATCCTACCGACCATAATAAACCCAATCAAAATTAACTTTTATTCTGTCACAGTTTCAATGCGGCGACATCAATGGGAGCGTCACTTATTAGCTGTGATTAAAACGGCGAGGGCCGCGGGCGTGATGTCGACTAATGACTATTTAGTAACCTTTGTTGGTGGAGCCACGAACGGGATTAGTGTGCACGTGATCGCGATTACGAGCCCCGTTATTGACGTTTCTTCGAGTCGGAATTAGGCTGCTTTGGTGTTTATTAAAGAAAATTTAAAAAATGAGTCTTGGCCGGCTGTAGCTAATGGTTTGAGGAGAATAAGAAAAATATATTAACCGCTTTTTAGCAGTTTACTTAGTAGCTACTTTTACAGTTTTTATATAATGCTTGTGCTATGAATGGCTTTTATTAAATTCGAAATAGCTGGGTCAGATTTCAAAATATCATTTGACACTTTTTCAATAGCAATATTAATAACAAATTAAAATGCAGTTATAAAGTACGGGCCCATTTCGAAAATTGATGGGTCATGTGAACCACCAAGAGACTTTTTTAGAAAGATACAGTAGCATAAAATGCGCTATGCCATTGCTTATAAGCTGTGTAACTGAATGCTGGTGAAGCTGAGCTTACTAAGAGCAAATTACTATACTCAACACACTATTACTCTTCTCTACTATATCGATTAGCCGCTATACATTACATATATAGAATATGCAGGGTAATAATATATAAAATTTGTCTGCAAGAGTCTGCTCCGAACCGTTTCTAGTCACGTAATCTTTTTATCGTTTATTTATGTAGAAATCGTAATATTTTCCAAACCTTATGAGCCATCTGTTATATAAATTGTACTCAAACTTTAAAAACAAATCTTATCAAGTGACAAAATGGTTAGAAATGTTTTTAATTACCTTCTCACTCAGAGTACAAAATTCAATCCAGTCCTCAAAACTTCGACGGCGATTCGAGAGCTGGCCAATTTGCATTTATTCCAGTGACGTGTCAGTTCGAGGGCTTTCCTATTTACATGAACGAATGTAGCAATGTATTTCGGATCGTTGGCAATGTTAAGGGAAATGAGAACGTTGAAATGCATTTACTCGAACTGTTGAGCTGGCAGATGGAAATAGACGTTATGACATCGAAACAACCTGTTGGTGATAATGGAAAATGTACAGAGTTAGGCAAGCTAATTGGCTGACAATTGCTGCACTGTAGGCGCATTGAGGTTAAAGTGTAACTAATAACAAAAGAGGTTAAAGTGTAACTAATAACAAAAGAGGTTAAAGTTAGAAAAAAGTTTTCATTTTAATTATAATTCTGGAATCGTTTTTTAACGGATGCCTTTGATGATATGTTAACGTAATAACCAATTTATTTTCAATCACGTGGTTAATTATTGAATAAAGTACAATGTTTCTGTAAAATATTATCGATTTTGCTTCTAATTAGTAACAAAGAGTTTGATTGAATTCAAATACAACAAATGTATTACCTGTGGCCTGTGCCTTGGGAATTTGGAATTTACTAGACACTACATCACAATTATCAATCTAGTTTAGCTGTGACATTTACAATGGTTTATCTTTAAAATCAGAGTATCCACCTATAGTGTACTTATACCTATAGGTAGATACTATAGAATATATTACAGAATAATTGATATGTCCTTCAAGAAATCTATATTTTATGGTATAAACGGCAAACGTACAGACAGGTCACCTAATGATAAATGGTAATGACGAATGTTTTTTTAAATCAATAAAATCAATAGTGCAAGTTTTTGTTTTTAACTTGTTCTACAATCAATTAGCGCATCATATGGTAGTTATATAACTCTAAGAACTTTTGACTTAGATTTGCTTGAAATTTGTTCCCTTGAATCGTTATCTATGGTTTCTTATTTCTTTTTTATGTATGACCCTGCAAAAATGACTACTTTGCCTGATGGAAAGCATAAGCAGGATTCAAGAGTGGTGGTCAATACACTCGTTGCGAATGCAGACAATGTAACAATGCTGCATGGTGTCCATGATGCTTCTACATCATTGGGCCTCCGGTCTCGCATTCACCAAAGAAACACGACAGCACGAACGCTGTCATATTACTTTGATTTTCTGTGCGAGGGTAGTGGCACCCCTTTTGAGCTGGCCCATAGGTACTGGAATCATCGTGGTTCTACTACCTTAAGTATTATACCTTCATCAATTACCCACAATGTCCCACTGCTGGGCTCGGATCTCCGCTCAGGAGAGAATTAATATACCTATGGTGATTTAATTTTTTTTTTATTTACCTTAACTACATTGTAGCCCTTTAAGTTATTTGTCTAAGAATCATGGGGACTGCTTAGGCTCTGAACTTCATCGAAGTATGAATTCTCTACGAAAAAATCGATTTAAATATAATTAAATACAAAACAACTTAATTGAAATTTTAAAAAAGCCTCTCCCTTCGTCTTTGTCTAGTAAAACGGGCCCCTTAGAAAATGCGTCGTATTTTACAAATGGCGGTACAAAGGCTGGACGCGCACATTTCTCAACGTTGCTTTTATTAAACGTCTGATGTAGTTTGTCACTAGCACAATGAAGGTTCGTGGTCTGTGCAGGTATGGGCCGTGAGGAGGTAAGATACTGTTTGTATTAGAATTTATAACGGCACGTCTAGCTAAGCGAGTAAGTTTTAATTTGTACTGCTACTGTTGACTTGTTTATACACTTTTATTTGCTAACTGGGCTGATTATGTATGGGGATATTTATTAATAAAGTTAGTTCGTATGTCCAAATTTTTGACTGGAAACTAAGTGTGCATGTGCATTGAGAAAAGTATTATATATAATAATAGCTGAGTCCCGCGGTGTTATCCGAGGTACAACAACAACCGCGAGGCGCATCACCAAGGGGAAAACCTAGTCTAAAAAAGTAGCATAAGTTACTCCTTATATCATAAGCTATCACCAGTAAAAATTCCGTCAAAATTGGTTCGGCAGTTCCACAGATTAGCTGTAACAAACAGACAGAAACAGACAAATATTTTAAAAATGACATTTTTATATATGTACCGTATACGGGTTATTTCAATATTACAAACAGACATTCCAATTTTATTTATTTCTATAGATAAAAGTAATAATACTAATCTGACATATATATTCAACGTTGCGTTGTGCATTCTTTGTAATGGGTTCGTACAAATATTTGGTAACTTGCTGTCTTTACTAATATTTTAAAGTGAAGAGTTTGTTTGCTCGCTAATCTCATGAAGAACTGCACTGTTTTGAAAACTTCAGTGTTAGTTGTGACGATTGTCGAGGAAGGCTTAAAGCCATCACGCTACGTCCAAAATGAACTTTATATCAATGAAAAATGTTGCGAAAACAGGATAAAAATATTCCCATCGACAGCTTCCATTGCATGCCCGTCGTAAAGTTTCACAAAATAATGTATGAAAGAATTATTATCCTAAATTTTCTGTCTTTTATGATTGGCTCACTAAAACCTTTTTTATAGTTCACGCTGTTATAACATCATGCTAAGGGCAATAAGAGCTGCAGTCGAGATTGCGCGAACCTACTAGTGTATTAATCATCATCATCATCATTAGCCTATCCCAGTCCACTGCTGGACATAGGCCTCTCCAATTACACGCCACTTAGTTCGATCTATGGCTTCTCGCATCCAGCTCCTGCCAGCCGCCCCGCGCAATTCATCGCTCCACCTGGACTGTGGACGTCCTACACTACCTTTGCCGAGACGCGGTCTCCACTCAAGAACTCGTTTACTATATACTATAGTAAACGAGATATATACATATATATGTATNTACTTTTGTACGTTTAATTATTTTTTTAATAGAATATGAAAGTATCGCCGAACAATTTTTGAACTGTATGATATACAAAAAGAAAACTGGTAGATAATGCCTAATGGCATTAAGTCCGCCTTTGTACGTCATGTGCATTAAGTTAATAAATAAATAAGTAAATAAAACTATTAATTTAATAAAATTAACCAATCATGTTTCAGTCTGAGGCCTACGCAGTGTGCGTGTCAAAAAGCTACTTAAATTTAATCGAAACCTCTCAATTTATCATATTATATAGGAACTTCAACTTAAAATACACACTATTTTCTTATGAACTTTGCCAACTACCAACCTACATGTAGTTCATATGCTCCATAGACTCATCTAAACTCGCCGAGTGCGAGTGAGATGAAGTTATATGCTTCTATCTCACTCATTTCTTGCTTGCTGTAGATTGGAAATAATCAGATCAATCCTTTGGGGGAGATAACGATATAGTCCCTTTGAAACGCCATATTGGATATTATTTTCGAAAAGTCTGAATAATATTCCTTTTCCTATAATATTTTCTGTTTTTTAATATTAATATTATTATTCTTATCAGAAGTAAAATTGAACCTTGTCCAGACTTCAACGTATACTTTTCCGTGAGAGTTAAATTGTCGGGTGAATTATAACAAACCTAATGTCATTTTTTTTTTAATTGAACTTTATTGAATCTAATTTATAAAAAAATCAAGCTATTAACTCGCTAAGGATTTAAAAATATTACAAAAATACTAAATGTATTTAGATAAATAGATAACTTTTTGCTGTACAATAACTCAAAGTAACGAAAAAATTAAAAATACCGTTTGTAAAAATAATTATAAGAAAAAAGTTACATAAATGGCGGCCTTATCTCACCCAGGCAACTAGATGGAGTAGTAGATAAAATATAAAAAGGCGGGAGTTATGAATTGCAGTACGGATTATCTAAAGTAATTTAATTGCTATTTACAAACTCATAACTGAAAGAAAAACAAAGTAGGTATTTAATATAGTTTTGTACAAAAATAAAACTTGACGTGGTCCACCCGCCATTTTGACTGTCACTATTTCTAGTGTTGTGTTATCTGTGGAATTTTTAAAACTTAAATTACTAAAAAAGAAAATTATAATAATAAATTTGACAGTAACCTACCACACCGCTTGAGGTCAGGTGAAGATAAAACGGTTTTCAGCTGGCTCGTATCTGTGGAGTTAGTAATAAATGGTATTATTGTATTTATCTTGTTTTAGAACAACTTATCATAATTGTCAACAAAACAAATAGGTTTTCCTTTGCGTGGCGAGTTTATATGTTAACCAATTCATCCAACCTTCTACTTTTGTTACTAAAAAAATATTTAACATATAGTAAGCTAATAATAGCTTTTACCAGCGGTATAGACAGCGTTTTATGTAAAAGAATAGCTTTTGTTATTCTCTGATAATGTAGCTTTCCAATGATTGAGGAGTTTTTAAAATCAGCTTAGTGGTTTAGGCGTAAAAATGTAATATTAAATTAACTCATACTTGCATTTAAAATATAAGACAAATCAAATAAGGATTCTTTATTTGTAATGGTCCATAATCCTGATAAGGAGAATTTATAATTTTAATTTAAAGTGAATCTCGGTATGTCTGTTACGGTTTCATGGCAAAACCGTCGCACCGATTTCAATAAAATTAAGCCTAGATATACTTTGGTTCTTAAAAATGGACACAGGTTACCGTACCCAGCCTACCACAATAGTAGAATAATCAGCGGAAGAAGTCCTCAGAGTTAGGGTGTTTGTTGTAATATGTATATATTTACATAAAATAGTGTATGTGTATTTATATCAGTTCTCTAGCTCACTCATAATACAAGCCATGTTTAGTTTGTGACTAGATGGCGTTGTGTGTTTGTATCCGAATTATTATTATTAATTCATAAGTCTGCAAAAAACACCAAACTCGCATGTAAAAACAAACTGATAATTCATCATGCAGATTGGCAAGAACAAAGTAGGTTCTATAGGAAAAACAAAGGAAAATGTTAACACTGTATTTCTAATTCGATGAACTTTGAGTCTGTGCCAATTAGCTGAGCAACGAAGCAAATAAATTATTTACCAAAACAAGAGGATATTAGTTGAGAATAAAAGAATAGACGTGGAGACTTAGCTTGGCACCTCACCAAAATTGTCTAGATTATACAAAGTAATTTGACTAGTACTAGATTGTTTGATCTAAATAAAAGAACTAAGATTTACGATTCTTTACTTTCGCTGTTGTGTATTTGGTAAGTCTCACATTTGATTTTTTTATTACTGACGTAGGAATGGTTGTGTTTAAACACAAGTAAAAAAAAATATATTATCAAGCATAGTCTTGGTTCTGGACTTGTTTAACTGCCAGTTAAAGTGCCGTCAAATAGGATCCAGCCAGTCACAAGATTGGCCGGAACAAATATTTATTTTTAAGACTGATTTTGGATCTGGAAATCTTCACCCGTGTAATAAATGCATATTATTGTAGAGAGAATTCGAGAACATCAAATACTTCTGTGCGAAACCAGGCCGGGTCGCAAGTCTATCTATCTATTCTAACTATCTATAGAAATAAATGAAATTGGAGTCTATTTTTAATATTGAAATAACCGCTTTTTACTAAATGTATATTAAATTTCTGTCTGTCTGCCGGTTTGTTCCGAATAATCTTTGGAACGGCTGAATCGATTTCAACAAGACTGTCACTGACAGACAGCTGATGATATAATGAGTAACTTGGGCTACTGTTTAGACTAGTTTCGCCCCGTGGCATTGCCCGCGGTTACAATAACAAACGCAGGTGGCACTGCGGGGCTTAGCTAGCTGTATATAAATCTCATGTCTCATTGTTGCTCACGCTTTATCACGTCTTTTTAAAAGGTATTTTTACTAGCGTACGTAGCGTGATGGAATAGTTGACATCACGCTTAGACCAACAGGAGTCGAGTATAATTGACAACTTTCTGCCTCGCACAACATAACTGTGAAATGTAAAACATTTGATTTGCAAACTGTAAAATAGAAAATATCCAACCTCGCAACGAATATGCAGTCCTTCAGTTAATCTAGTGGTCATAGTACAAGCTCTGCTTAATTTGAAGCTAGATGGCTTTTTGTGTCAGATTTAGGAAATATATATTCATTTACTTTCTTCTTTTTAACTCGTAAAGTTATTTCTTGGTTCAATGGCACAAGGGCTACTTCAACTAACACGCAAACTTATCAACATAAGTTTTCCTAACCAACCACTTTCATTTTAACTGTGGAGGAACAGGTGTTATGTCCCTCAAACACAAAGGGAGGACCCTCCGATCAAGCGAGGTGATCATGCCTGGCGGGCCACTGCCCAATGATTGATGTTGGGAAGTTTTATGTATGTTAATCGGCGCGAGAACTTCTATTGCGCGATGCAGGATTGGTAGCTTCTTCGAACACTACGTTGCTCCGTAGTTCAGTGTATCTTAGGTAGATGGCGTTGTAGTGTGTTTATATTTCCGCTGTATGTGGAAGTTGCCAGACAACAAAATGTGAACTTGTCCATTAAAACTGTGACCACCAAATATAAATTAGGGAATTTACACACTAACTCTCTAAGATAAGCTTGCATTTTAAATGACTCACAAACACATGATGACGACCAGTTTCTTACTTAGTTAAATTTATTTTATTATCTTTTTTCCTTATATAAGAGATAGTTGCGTCGACGTCAACGAGGAACACAATTTTAATTAAGTCCAGCTAGAAATGTTTTTAAGTCTTCAGCCGTATTTGACGCTTGCATACTCAAATTGTATTCTGAGAAAATACGAGTCCTAAAAATTGTTACCTGTTTGCTTTTTGAAACAAAAATTACTTGATATTTTGTGTGTATCATATTCGCTTTTGTACCCGAATACAGGAAAGCCGAAAGGAAGAGTTGCTTTGGCAGTCTACGTATGTGTCCACCATAGCGCCTGAACTACAGAACTGATTTTAATGAATGAGGTGTCAATGGATTCTTAATAATAAGTCGGATGACAAAGGCTATATAATTCTATTAAAATTTTTACTTCATCTAGTTCAAGGATATATTTAGTAGCCCTCAGCTGGACATAGACCCCTACGAAGACACGTGACCGGGTACTAACGGGTTTTTTGAGATTTTCTTCTCTTTCTGTAACACAAAAACTTTAACTTAAAAAAATCCTGTTACCTGGGGCTATATTACGAATATATTGAAAGCTCATCAATTAGAACCAGTAAAGTAGTCTAGGCGCTGCGGTAGAACATGCAAAACACATGTATGCATATTGCTAAAAATATTACCCTTTTGGCTTAGTCGTAGTGGGATAAAGAAAGGAACTATGAAAGAAATAAATTACAATTTTAAGATGGTGCGACAGGCTAATCACATCTCACGTTTAGCTTCCAGGATAAAATATTCTACTAACCAATTTAATCTGTCCTCCACTTCACTCTGCAGTGAAAAACAGAGAGAATATAGTGCAACAGATAAGCTGAATAAGATATTACAGTCTTGATATATTTACTAAACTTATGCTTAGTCTTCCTAGCCTTTATTATTTTCAAGATTAATCGGGTCGGCTACTAGTTAAACCAGTTTTACCTGGATATCAGTTTTGGGCCTCCGTAATCCTCACTCACTCGGTTAAATACGGCGCAAGCGCTGTTTCAGACCGGTTTCCTGGAGGCCGTGGTCTATCACTCGGGTCTAGCCGGTTCATTCCTGCCGAAGCGTGACTCTCCCACGGTAAAGTCTCATATTTGATACTCATCTCACTATTTCCAATAGTGATTACAATATTATAATACATTTTTAAATTATTAAAATAGAATGTAAGCTTTCACACTGATTGGACTACAAAATTTTCTCAGCTCCACAGGCTCGCTAACCGCGGTAACCAACACTTCTAGAATTTCGCGAGCAAAAGTTTTAAATTTGAGATTCTGATATATTTTATAAATAATATTTACAGTAGAACATTTTAATTAGGTGCGTAGGGTTTTTACTAAAAGCTTAGAGCCCCTTTTTCTTATGAGTGAAAACTCTCGGAGGCCGCCACCCCACCGGGATTCGCGGCGGTTAGTGTGCCGGAATCGGACTGGCTAAAACCACACGGTATGCCACTCTGCGCCTGAGATGAGAGCGATCCGCAAACTGCTGTTATCAATACATCTGGACCCTTCCCACCTGCTAGTGATACACCTGCTGATCGACCGACGAGGCTCTGGCATACAAAACATCACGATTAGAGGCTTACCACCTTTGCGTAGGACCAAAACATAAACAGTAGGCATTTAACATGCCTCTGCCTACCCCTTCAGGAAAATAGACGTAATTTTATGTGTGTAGTGTACATTTTGATTGCTTTGACCGCTTGGATTTCATCCGGACCATTAAAATCAGTTAATAAATATCTCCTTAGTGTAAGATATGCCTAAAAATATTAGGAAATCCTTCACGGAAGGATTTAGAAAACTAATTAATTTATACTTATCCCGTGTGACAGGGGATGGGAACTGCCGCAACAAATTTACATTTTAAATGAACCTTATATCTTAACGAACAAGGAGGATTTTCCTTTTTTTGCAGGTGGTATGTTAATTTTGTATTATATATTCATTCGAGAAGGCTACGTAGGTGTTAATTAGAGCCAGTGAGATAAGGCTTCGTTAGTTTGGGTTTTGACCTAAATTTAATAAATGTTTTAGATTAGTTTATTGTTTATATGTCATTAGAAAATATGTAGTGGGGATAATTTTAATAATTTCGAAAATTTTCAACCTTTTTATGATATAATAGCATTTGCCTGAGATTTCACCTGCATTTAATAAATATCACGTTATTTCTAATACCTCCAAGAATATGCATACCAAATTTCATGATGAACGGTTAAGTAGATTTCGCGTGAAAGCGTAACAAACAAACTTACTTTTACCTTTATAATATTAGTGTGATTTAAACCTTACGAAACTTGTTTTGGTCATGGCGGAACTCTCTAATGCTATCACCTTACTAGGCCTCACATTGAAGTGATAAGTCAAAATCAAACAGATTGTAAATAAGTATTCCATCACTAACAGAAACAGATATCTATAGATAAGATCTCCAGTTTAATCTTGTAAATCCTAGAATGAAAAAGCCTCTAGAACCCGGGCAGATTTTGAAAAAAAATTACCACACAATTGATCACAGAGAATCTTATCTTCCACATCAACCAATCGCCAACCATTTCTGAATGAAGGTCTCCCACAAAGAGCGCCAGCCATTCCAGTTTTGGGCAGTCCGCATCCATCCGCTGCCATGCACTTTCTTCAAATCATCAGTCCACCGTGCTGCTGGGCACCCCACACTACGTAGGCCTAATCGCGATCTCCACTCAAGACCATTTCGACCCCACCGACGATCGGTTTGGCTAGAGACATGACTGGCTCATTTCAATTTCAGCTTACTCATTCGCCGTACCATGTCGGTTACTCTTGCGTTACCTTATCCTAAATATATATATACATATTTGCAAATAAAAATGTTCTTAAAATTTTAGTAAGATAGAACTGCTTAGTAAAACCAGCGTTAAGGCTTCTTGCAAAATTTCAAAGACCCCTTACCGTTAAGATATCGCTTTAATGAGTATGTGACACTAAGTTAACACTGAAATTTTGACAATTGTGAAAACGATTTGAAACGTGATGCAGGTACATATTAGACATTTTCCTTCCGACTTAGTTCATTTGTTCACGAATTTGAATTGTTAACCTTTGAAAGTGTTTTTGCTTAAGTTATTCTATGTGTGTCTCGTGTATGCATACATGTAAATGGCTTACTTAAGAATATTATTATTGGAAATTAAACTACCTATTTGAGTCAGAGTGAATGAGGACGTGCATCTATTATGTATGTGTGTATATTATTCATATAAGAAAAATCTGCTCGACACACAATGATAAAAGTTTAAAATTTTTATAGTACTTGTCCTGACATGGTAAGTTGTATAGTGACATTCCCAAATATAGTAGTCTGTGAACTAAGGTAAAGAACAGTAGTTAAAATTCAACCCCCAGACTATATATGGTATAGTCGAATGTCTATAATACACATATTCTATAACGTATCGGAAAGGCAAAAGTTGACGGTGCAATGAGTTTTAAAAAAATATTATTTCATATAATTTCTAATTTAATATAATACCAATTTCTAATTAATAAAATCTATATTTACACATACATACAACATATATATACAAACAACACATACATACATACATACATACACATACATACATATATATATATATACATGCTTGCTAATAACAACTCAAAAAAACTAATATTACACATTGAAACTGGTTTACTTTTCTTTATGCCAATCTATAATCAGCTACAGTATTTGTGTATGGGGTGGATGTCCTAAGACCGTCTTGATGAACATAGAAGGAGCTCAAAGAATGGTACTTAAGATTATGACCTCAATGCCAATTAGATACCCAACTAACAAATTGTATGCTGACACAAACGTGCTCTCGGTGAGGAAACTTTTTGTACAACATACTATACTAAGAAAACACACATCTGATAACCATGATGCCAGGTTGATCGCCAGCAAACGCAAAACCACCAATGTATTTAAAATTTACAGACACAAATCCACATTGGCAAAAAGGCACTATAACGTAATTAGCACGCACTTATACAACACATGTAAAAAACAACTAAATATATACACGCAAACTAAGCAGAAATGTAAGGTTGAGACTACGAGATGGCTTATGGGTCTCGGCTATGAGGAGATTGAGGATATGCTTAGGAGTTCCTAATACACTTGCATACGCATGCGATTACTCACACCCACTCACATATACATATGTACTTACGCACATACACACACCACATATACACACACACACACACACACACGCCACACATACGCACACACACACACACGAACATTAACACGTTAAAAAAAAATTGCTAATATTATTATTAGTAATTATGTATAACATTATTTATTGTTTCTCTTGTTTCTGTATGTATAATTATAAGTGGGAATCATCTTGGCCTCCATATTACAAGTTTATACTTAGTTTGCAGGCCAAGAGACACGTATATGTAATTTTTGCAGTGTCAATAAACATTTTTGATTTTTTTTTTGATTACATATCAGTGACTGACTCGTTTATGACAACGTATTGTCCGATGTATATTTGTACCAAAAATACTTTGCGCAATCGAAAGCGGCGTGGCGACCGCCCACAATTTTTTTTTACGTGTGGAATCCCCCTCTTTCCTTCATCCCACTGGGGTTTGCTGCGGGGCGGTGTGTTGAAATCAAACCGACTAAAACCACACGATGACCGCTCACATCACTAGGCAAACCGTGTAGTCTGAGCTATGTACTGAGCAAATACCTTCTTTTTTACTAACCTCCCCTCTATTTTTCTTGAGCAGACATATGGATAATTCCAAGACTAAAGGTGGAATAGAACATTAATTTACATTCTAGAAGTGGAATAAGCACCAGTTAGTTTAATTCTAAAATGTATTTGAACAAGTGCCATTAAGTGTCGAGAATCGAGAGTATAAATTACGGAACATTAATATTTTTTAGATCCTTTTACTCAACTAAATACAAAAACGTTTATGTAGTTCATAGTACCGTACCGACTTACTTTATGCACGCTGTGGCCATTTTTCTTAGCCTCCATAACGGTGACTTGCTAAAACTCAGTTATTACGAGAAAAAGCGCTCGTTTACTCATCGTTAAGAGCTGTGAAAGGTGCCTTCAGGCGATGACGTAATTCTGATATTCACAGTAACTTTTCATTCTGTTTCTGGGTGTAACATTTCGTGTTTTGCCCCTAATAAAGGCAAGAGCAAAGAGCAGGAGGCAAACGAACAAGCGATGAAGTTTTTTTACGCTATCGTCATCCAGTATGCACTGTTAGACATTGATTTTTTTGACATATGAGCCTGCCAAAGCGACTACCTGATGAAAACGTGAGTAGGATTCCAGAGAAGTGGGCACTATACTAAAGTGGTTCTACGATAATTATGTTCGATCCTCAAAAAAATCAAAATGTTACTCCTTTAGTTAGTTTAATGTCTTTTGGTGATGGTGAATGCTTTCAAATAGATAATGAACATGATTCTGCTATCTCAGCATGATGAGATGTATTTATTTAAACTTATTTATACAAATAAATAAATTTGGAGTGTTTGCCTTGTGAGGTTTTTACAAAATGCATACGTATGTATACACGGTAAATATACCAGAATAACATTTTTTTCAATTCTTGTCTGTTTGTCTGTCTGTTTATTCCGGGTAATCGCTGGAACGTCTGGACAAATTTCAACGGATTTTTCACAGATACATAGCTAATGATATAAGGAGCAACTAAGGCTACTTTTTTAGACTAGCTTCTCCCCGAGGCGTTGCCCGCGGTTACGCAACAAAAGCGGGTAACACCGCGGGGATCAGCTAATTTCGTATAATATTTAACAAAACGCTTCAATAAAAAAACTTTTAACACTTTATATTAATATCTCCGTACATTTAAAGCCACAGAAATATTTATAAAATAGACAACCACTTTACTTAAAATAAAAAAAATCGTGAAGAAAAAATGCACCCTATAATGACACAATTTATTTTCTAATGGCGATCAAGTTAAAAAGAGGGGTGCGTTTGACAAATAGGCTCAAGTGAGAAATTTTAAAACACAAAGAGTTTGTTACTTATTTTCGTAGGGATGTGTATTGTGATCAACATTTCTAAGGGAGTGGTGATGTTGGTAGACCAAGGGAAGTTTTCCCAGTGTTATGGGGGCGTGAAAAATGGTATTAGCGTTTCTGTAAACGGTACCAGTAAAACAATATTATTGTAGGCCGTTAGTATATACGAAATAAAAAACTGAATTATAGTGGATATTTTCTTAAAGAAGATTAAAACATATAAACTCGCTTATTTTGACTTATCTGACAGATAACTACGGATTTTCATTCCACAAGTCTTGGATGAAAACAAATATATTCTTCTTTCTATCATGAATTTTTCTTATCTCAAACTCTATCAAGCACTAATGAAACTGGACTGAGAGATTGTTAAATATACGAGTATTCGTTGACCGTTAACCGTCCGCTTTCTTCGACTTGATTAACAAATACTTTGTTTATTTTTAACTGAATTTTTGGTTCTATCATAAAAAATATGGCGTTTGTTTCTCTTAAATAGTGTTGCTTTTTGTTACTGAAAGAATTTTCAGGATCGAACCAGTACATCTCAAGATTATCTCTTACAACCATACAAATAAATTAAAAAAGTTTATCTCTTTATAATATTAGTATAGATTAACGATAGATGGATGTAGACTGCCCAAGACCACATTTATTGGCGCTATATAAGGGAGGCCCTCGTTCAGCAGTGGTCAGAGACAAGCTGAGTATTACAATTATCTTTTTAAAACTTCTAAACTTTACACTTCTCCTACTCGATTTTATGAGTGCCATGATATAGAGTTTTGTTTGGGACTCTTTCAAAGAGTGTCTCAAGCCTAACAGGATTTTTTTTCCTTTCTGGTACTTGTAACTGTCATTTCACTGTCAATTTTACCATCACTCCGTGAATATATTGACATTTAATCCACAAAACTAAATAAAATTGAAGTGTGTGTAATTTCAAAAACAGTTTTTCACTAAGTATATATGAATGTACTTATTTACATTAAAAAAAACTATATGTCAATCTGTCTGTTTGTTCCGACTAATCTCTGGAACGATTCGAACGATTTTGACGGAACTTTCACTGGTATATAGTTGATGATGTTATGCGTAACTTAGGCTACTTTTATTTTANAAGTCCGCTGATCCCAGTGAGTCGGGATCGAATGCGGTGCGCGGTGCTGCGGTGAGGTCCCCAGTGAGTCGGGGCGATTGCTGCGTAGTGGCTGGCTGCTGCATAGACGGGAGAGAAATGCTCTGCTTACATGGACCGTAGTTGCAGTGTGCTGTGCCTAGACGCTGTTGAGGCCGTAGGGGTAAACCAGGCTGGAGCGGTCGCTTCCTGCATGTGGTGTATCCCTGTTGAGGCCGAGGTTGCTGGCTGGCTGAGACTTGCTGTGGGAGTGAACATGATGGTGGCGCTGCTGCTCTGCTTTATTGAAGGCTGCTTCCAATCACGTCGGGGTCACCACTGTGGAGGAACGGATATCATGTCCCTCCAACACAAAGGGAGGATCCTCCGACCAGGCGAGGTGATCATGCCTGTCGGGCCACTGCCCTACGGTTGATGTTGGGAAGTTGTATATATGTTAATCGGCGCGAGAACTTCTATTGCGCGATGCAGGATTGGTAGCTTCTTCGTGCACTACGTTACTCCGTAGTTCAGTGTATCTTCGGTGGATGGCGTTGTCATATATTTATGTTGACGCTGTATGTGGAAGTCGCCACAACAATATTAAGTAGTTCGTGTTTCTAAGGCAAGTTAACCAAACCTTGAGAGTTCTGACCTACACGTACATATATATGATAATTTGTCTCCTATTTACAGTCGCGGCAAGCGGTTGCATAAATTTACATTCTGCAATGTTCTACTGCAGAGCAATGAGCTTTTAATGTGTACTGATGAGCTGCACGCTCGTTCATTTAACATGTTTAGGTTTTATTTAAAACTGATTAAAGAGAGTAGGGGTATGGCGAAAGAATTCAAACGATCTAAATTTATATTTGAGCGTTCTGGAAAACTATTAAAGAAGTATTTTTCCTGCAATTGATTCAAGTGGATGATTTAGTGGATGAGTGTTATGTAATAAAAGACTGGTGAGCATAGAGGTTCCCAAGGGAGACTACATCTGCGTAAGAAAACCAGCACCTAAAAAGTAAAATAGGTGCATTTATATCCCCTAAAAAACCTTTGAGCATTCTAAAATTAGGGAACGGGCAACGAAAACAAAAAAGGGTTTTTGTAAGGTTTCGATCCGGTTAATCCGGCCCAAACATGTTAAAGTAATTGCAACTTCCTTTTACAGAAACGGGTTACGATTTTCTAGACATCAAAATCATCATTTTATATACAAATTTGACAGACTAGTATTAATGAATCAAATTCTGGTTGACAGCTGCTCATACTTATTTTTTATCATCTTGAGATTACTTTTCCTTATTTTAATATATGTATACGCTATTAAACGATGCCTACACTTCTATAGAAAAGCATTATTGATATTCAGCGTCTTTATACAAAATTCAAATGGTTTGGCCTGTGGAATCCCCTAAAACTGTTATAAGTATTGGGGCCCACCCTTTATAGCCGTTACAAAATTAATTGCCAAATAAATCAAAATACTTCCCATCGTAAGGTGATACTACGTGCTCAAATGTCACACATTTCTCGCAACGATTTTTTTAAATGATGTCTAGTTTAATTGATCTATTCGGTTGAATTAGTAGAAAATCCCTAATAATCTTGGGAACAATAAAGGCTAGGAGTATGATGATGTCTAGTATGGTTTCTTTTCTATTACCGTAATCAAAAATCTGAAGAACAGCAAAGGCTATTTATGCAATACACTTTACTTTTTTCTGTTGAGTGCAACGAGGTTTGTGATGTTGTTGATGTTAATAACATATTTTGCACTTATTTTTTTTTACATACATTATTTCCTTTGTATCCTCTCTGTATGTTGTTATAGGAACTGATAAAAAGGTTTTCAACTTATTAATTGTTAATAGGATACAATAAGGACTATTCACACGCATTGTAAAGTCATTAAATACTGCCATGAAAATCAAAAGGCGGATAGTACTTCCTTTATGGAAGGATATGTATTTGATCGTCCAAGAACAGCGATTAATGCTAGACTTATTATAACTTAAGGTATCTTCTTTTAAGAACACTATCTAAAAATCTTTCACAAAGAAATTCATATTGAGTTTAAGCATAACAATAATCAATTCTATAATATTTAAATAATGTACAAAACTAAGAGTAAGTAAATAAAATCAGTTTATTCTGTTTTTTTTTTTAATTTATTTATTGTAAACCAACAACGATACATTTTATGCAACATGCACAGAAGGGTATCAGAATTATCAATAAAAAAAAGGAATTCGTAACCTGCCAGTTTATTATGTTATAAACAGTACATCATCATCAGCAGCAGTTCACTGTTGGGCATAATCTTCTCCTATTTCGTGCTGCTATCATTACTGAATACCTCAGTAGTTAGAAAAGAGAAAATATATATTATGATACCTCACGAAAACCTTAACTTATGAATATTCAAAGTAAACTCGTAGTAGGGCCATAGAGTGCTATAGTGTCAGTCGGATGCGGCGCCAATTCCGCACGTACCGTACGAATCTTTGTCTCAATTCATACTCGAATGTCCTCTGACAATTATTTGCGTTGTAAACGTGATTAATGTCCACTGGAAGATTGCTGATACCCATTTACAATTTAATATTTCGTAGAATTACTATTTCATATTAATTGCCTAGCATAATCACGAAGTTTAACAAATGATTTCTATTGTGTTCAAATATGTAGAATAATGATTCAGAAACATCTCAATAGGCCGCCATAGCGTGGATCACCTTACTGCATTGTTGCATTGTCTGCATTCGCAATGAGTATGGTGACCACCACTCTTGGATTCTGCTCATGCTTTCCATCAAGCAGAGTAGAATCGTTTTGCCAATACACAAAGAAATAGGAATAAAAATTAAAATATTTCTCAGATCATTGATGTGTCAAGATTACCTGGTAAAAAAGCATGAGAGTCGAAACAAGTGATTAGTTTCAAAAGTTTTTTTTTAATATAAACTGTTTTTACTTGTCAAAAAAAATAATAACTGCCCTTTAAATTAATAACTATATCGGCTGGGTTGTTCAGAAATATGTAAACCACCGTTTTGGATTAGTAGTGATACCGATTAAAAATGATTGCATTGAATATAAGAACTTATGGTATATTTCAAAATTCAGCTCAACTGGAAATCTAGGAAGTGCATCAAATTTAACTTGCAAGATTTGATTGTAGACAAACATCGGGACAAGTTATACTAAATAAAAGCTTGTAAAAATTCCACCAATCCAAATGATAGTAACGAACGGATACTGAGAGTATTTATACTCTTATTGTGTGAACTAAATTGAAATGATCAAAATTGTGCATGATATTTCTTCTTCCTCTGGTTTTTATTTATCTGGATTAGTACGTGATTTGAATATTTCAGTATGTTTATCATTAGCTTTATCACAGAGCACCTGTTAGCCTCCTCTGTCTAGTTTGAAATCAGGTTGCCATTTCAGGCAATGTATTTTAATTATTTAAGTAACATAAAAACTACTGTAATATCCTGTTTTAAACCTCTGTTTGTATGAGTGACAATCCTGCTGTGAATATTGTTTTCGATATACTGGGCCTACTGGCATACATCTCAAACATGAGTGAGAAATACTCAATTCGACAGCAGATGGACATTCTGATGGATTTTTCAATTTCAATAGCGATTTTTTGCATACACATCACTCAGCCTATACGAGTATTCCCGAAAGAGTATATGGAGGAAAATGAATATTTTGAAGATTATAATTTATTTTTAATCAATCATAACTGTAGTGTTTTTTTTAACTAACACAATCCATTGCTTCTATGGTGCAGCGGTAGCGCATACGACTGCTGTGCTTGAGGTCTCGGGTTCATAAATAATAATTATAGTTTTTTAGTACCTATAATACAAGCACTGCTTAGCTTCGGACTAGATGGTGTTGTGTATTAGATGACCGTCATATTTTTTTATTTAATCTCATATTGACAAGAAAAACTTTCAGATATAATTATATATTATTATATAAATTTAGCTTATGTCACCCAAGCCATTTGTTTGATACTTTAGGGGTTACAGTTAAACATACATACATAGCCTGTCAAAACTATTAACCCTTTGACTTTTCCGTAGTCGGATAGCAAGGAACTTTAAAACTATACTAGTATTATTTCTTTAACAATTTGAACTGTTAGTTACCATCGCTTTGCCAACTCCTATAATTAAAAACTCTCAAGAAAAAATTGTTCCTTAATTAGAAATGAGATAGTCAAAGCGACTGACTATTAAGTCTAAATATAGTACATGAACAGAAGCCTTATCGCAGTTAATGAACCGTCCATATAGAGTAAAGAAGCACTCTTTAAAAAAAAAATCATTATATGACACAAAGCCAGATTCAGACGTGCATAGCCTTTGAAAGGCTTTTCAGACGATGTATTATACTCATGTTTTCAAGGGAAAATTTTCTTCTGTTTATTTTTGTGAGCTTTAATTTGGGGTCTGAGGTTCCTGCCTCAAAATGTAGTTTAAATATTTCTGTAGAAAATGTTATTAAATTTAAGTGTGTGATGTTATTATCACTTGAAGGTATCTTTTCCAGATAATAATGGATATATCATTACGGCTGCCTCTGTAGCGCAGTGGTATGGGACTGCTGTGTTTGAGGTCTCGGGTTCGATTCCCGGGTCGGACCAAATGTTTATATGATCTGCAAATATTTGCTACGGAGTTTAGGTGTTTCATAATATGTATGTATTTACAAAAAAATATATATGTACTTATATCAGTTGTCTAGTACCCATAACACAAGCTCTGCTTAGGTTAGGACTAGATAGCGTTGTGTGTAAGATATCCAAAATATTTATTAAGAGTAATACCAATAGTAGGTTTGATTTATATAGTAGATATATAAGATAAATAGATAGATAGATAGAGAAGTCAGGATCGTTTTCTATTTAGTAATACGAATTTAGAATCAGAAAGGAGTCTTCGGTCTACCACCACGTTGTCCAGATGGTTCGTTTTCTTCTCTTCGGAGTGAGCTTTTCCAGCGTGATTTGCTTCCCTGGTCTTTAAGACACCTATTGGATGAATGGGAGTGGTGACACTGATTAATCCTAGTTCGACACCACTTGGATAAGAATACAGTTATACTAACTTTTAGACTTCGCGTTTTACGGTGTAATACTTTTTGAAGTTATACTTTTTTTGGTGCGTTAGGGAAAAATTATGAGAGTAAATTTTTACGATGCGCGCGCACACCGTCACGAACAACCGATACCCTGAAGTTAGCTATAGTCAACATTTTAGTTTGAAGTTATTACAATGCGCGCGCACACTGTCACGAAAAACCGACACCCTGAAGTTAGCTATTGTCAACCTTTTAGTTTTACGACGCTCGCGCACACCATCACGAAAAACCTACACCCTGAAGCTGGCTATAGCCAACATTTTAGCTTTTCAAATTTTTATCTTGTTAGGCCAAAGAAGCATAGAAGTAAAGTATAACTTCCAACGCGTGTACATAAGTACACACACACTTATTTGTCTGATGTTTTGACCAGGTTGCACAGGCTGACTCGATAAAAATAATTATCATAATACAGATATAGTATTTCGACTGTACGGTTTGCCTGTTGGTTTAAGCGGTCGCCACGCCGTTTTTACTGCGCCAAGTGTTGCGAGTTCAAATACTACAAGTGACAATACTTTGTGTTATCTATAAGTTTTTGTTCTGAGTATGGGTGTTCTTTGTGCCCGTTTTATATATGTTTGTAAAGTCCCCCGTGACACAGGATATCTATTATTAAAGCGGGTATTATTTAAAAAGATAATGTTTATTAAGGGTCTAGTTATCATAGTACAGGTCCTCTCAAGTTTAAGATTAGATAGATGGCTTTGTATTTTATGCTAAATATAGTTATAATATAGTAACACTAGTGAAATATTTTTATTATTTATTTAATCATAATAACCCCGTCAACTAGCAATTAAGTTTAAAGAGGTATTTTTAGTACTACCTAGCTTCAAATCTAACGAAATAATAGAAAATATCACCACAAACACATGTGTTATTACACAAACATTTAGGAATAATTTTATATACACACAGGTATATATATTGGTACGAACCAATCGTTACCTAATCCTGTAATCAAATACATACAGGTATTTGAATTGAGCAGTCCTCGCTAACAGCGATACGGGGCTAAATCTCTACAACCATTATTTATCAAGCCTTAAACCAATTCAGTCTAAAATCAAACAGCCAAAACGAAATAAAGTCAATTAATAGCATGGGCAAAATACAATCAATAAATACGTTCATGCCCGAGCCTAAAATTAGGTTAATGTTCGTAGCAATCAATTCCGAAGCACTCCGACAGTCCACTTGTCGCGACGAAGTTTGATACTATTTGGATATGGTAAATAGGTTAAAGAAACCTTATTAGTAGCTTATCAAAATTATTATATTTAAAATCTATGGGGCTACCTGTTTCGTACAATTTTCGTCTCACTTTTCGCTAGATATACGAGGTGTGTTCAAAAAGTATCGCGAATTTTGAATTTTCGCGGGTTACGTATATTCGAATTTCGATTTTTTTGTGGCGTTATGTTGGTACATATGTCTCTCACTTATACTGACAAGTTCGGCCATTTTGAATGTTCAGTTAATTGTTGACATCTGCTTTGCTTGCGCGTGTTTTGGTTCTTCTTCGATTTTTACCTATTCAGAAAAATGGAACAAAGAATTTGTATCAAATTTTGTGTGAAAAACGAAATTAAAAAATAAGTATCTATACAAGTAAAGCTTTAGTATTTCTAGCCAGTTTTAGTTTGATGTTAATTTTTTAGTCGGTTTAATTTTTTAATTAAAAATGTTGCATGCAACAAATTCAAGGAAAACGAGACACCTCTTTGGCATTGAGCCACATAATTAAATCATAAATTTTTATGCATTTAGTCATGCTAGTGTGTTAAAAGTTTTGTAAATGTAAGATTCTGAGAGTATGTTGCTGAGTCTTGGAATTCTCGAGAGTAGAAGAGAGTTTGAGCTACTTCTAATGAATAAGTTTTCGAGACACGGTGGCGAGGAAACACGATGGGTCTTTTACTTTCTGGCGCATTGCGTTATAAAGTGTGCGCACAGAATTTATTATAGATGTGGTAAGAGACTTTTAAATGTACTGCGTTATAAAATAAAATGTATGCTCTATATGTAAAACATATATATTTCTGATCATATACCGCTTAATTGGTTTGAATCTAAAAACAGTGTATCATAGTATCAGTGTTAAATTGATAAATTCTGCTGTTGTAAACTTGACATTTGAGAACCACAAAGTAGTGTTTCTTTTATACATTATTTTCTTTATTATTATCATGTAAAAGCAGGAAAACTTATGGCACTCAAAAATTCAGACGGTTAAATTCGATGGAATTGATGAAAGTGTATTAAAAGACATTAGGAAAGGGATATTGCTTAAAAGAATAGATAACGGGTTAGAGTTTTAATTGTTTATAGTCAGAATATCAGAGGCCTCTCATCGTAATTAATTTTGTGTATGTATGGGCATACTGAAACTTGTCAACGTTGCTATAAAAATAATTTATTATTGTTGTTGTATTGTAAAGTGCAAAATTATCACTCACGATATAACCTAAATTTTATCTAATATATATACACGCCTGATAAAATGTAGAACTACAAAAGCTGCATCTTTTGACTGCGTTGAGATGGAAGTTTGACACTTTTACAGCTCCAAGGTACAACAGACCTGAGTATTTGATATGAATTTCCGCTTGCTACCTCTTCGAGTTCCTGAGAAAAAGAGTATTGGTAGACAGAGAGATTTAAGATTCTTCGGTAACATTATTTTCGTAAAAAGGAATACAATGTTTTTGATTAACGTGTAAATTTCTAAATAAATTTCTTATCGCGTTGCTCACGTTGAACTCCGAAACTATGTAATTGATTTTCATGTTTCTTTTGTAATGTAGTTTTGTTGGCGTGCTTATGATAGAATAGTTCACATCACGCTTTAGACCAATAGGAGCAGAGCATGATTAAAAAGAAGCGCAGATGGAGTTGCTCAGGTCAGCTAGTATTTCTACAAATTGCAATACTGAAATCTATACACTTAGATTACGGGCCCGTGTAGGAAATTAATGGGTCGTATGAAGCAACAGAAAAAGGGTATAAAACAATAACGGTCACCACTATACCATCACTTGTAAGCTGTCCAAATGAGTACTGGTGAAAGGGGGGGTCTAGCAACTCTCAATTTGTCTGCCATATCACATGAATTTTGTACGGTGTTCCGAAATAATGGATTAAAAGAGGTATTTAAATTGTATGAAACCCATAATAAAAGTGTTTATTAATAAATGCTCTTTAATTTAAAATTTTATAAACCTGACCACGTAACAATTAAAAAAAATGTAGCCTGACTTAAGCCATTATGACGAATCTGTTGACACCTCATTCATTAAAATCGTCTCAATATTTCAGGCTCTACGTTGGCACATGTAAACATACTATTTCGTTATAGTTGAGTTAAATAATAAATAATTTTAAATAACAGTTATTATCTCGCAGAAGAAGAAGATCAAGTACTCTAAATAAGTGGTAAGTAAATTATTTTGTACACTTTCCTAAATAAATCTTCCTCCAGCTTGCTCTATNTTTTTTAGTCGGTTTAATTTTTTAATTAAAAATGTTGCATGCAACAAATTCAAGGAAAACGAGACACCTCTTTGGCATTGAGCCACATAATTAAATCATAAATTTTTATGCATTTAGTCATGCTAGTGTGTTAAAAGTTTTGTAAATGTAAGATTCTGAGAGTATGTTGCTGAGTCTTGGAATTCTCGAGAGTAGAAGAGAGTTTGAGCTACTTCTAATGAATAAGTTTTCGAGACACGGTGGCGAGGAAACACGATGGGTCTTTTACTTTCTGGCGCATTGCGTTATAAAGTGTGCGCACAGAATTTATTATAGATGTGGTAAGAGACTTTTAAATGTACTGCGTTATAAAATAAAATGTATGCTCTATATGTAAAACATATATATTTCTGATCATATACCGCTTAATTGGTTTGAATCTAAAAACAGTGTATCATAGTATCAGTGTTAAATTGATAAATTCTGCTGTTGTAAACTTGACATTTGAGAACCACAAAGTAGTGTTTCTTTTATACATTATTTTCTTTATTATTATCATGTAAAAGCAGGAAAACTTATGGCACTCAAAAATTCAGACGGTTAAATTCGATGGAATTGATGAAAGTGTATTAAAAGACATTAGGAAAGGGATATTGCTTAAAAGAATAGATAACGGGTTAGAGTTTTAATTGTTTATAGTCAGAATATCAGAGGCCTCTNAATAACCCTGTCAACTAGCAATTAAGTTTAAAGAGGTATTTTTAATACTACCTAGCTTCAAATCTAACGAAATAATAGAAAATATCACCACAAACACATGTGTTATTACACAAACATTTAGGAATAATTTTATATACACACAGGTATATATATTGGTACGAACCAATCGTTACCTAATCCTGTAATCAAATACATACAGGTATTTGAATTGAGCAGTCCTCGCTAACAGCGATACGGGGCTAAATCTCTACAACCATTATTTATCAAGCCTTAAACCAATTCAGTCTAAAATCAAACAGCCAAAACGAAATAAAGTCAATTAATAGCATGGGCAAAATACAACCAATAAATACGTTCATGCCCGAGCCTAAAATTAGGTTAATGTTCGTAGCAATCAATTCCGAAGCACTCCGACAGTCCACTTGTCGCGACGAAGTTTGATACTATTTGGATATGGTAAATAGGTTAAAGAAACCTTATTAGTAGCTTATCAAAATTATTATATTTAAAATCTATGGGGCTACCTGTTTCGTACAATTTTCGTCTCACTTTTCGCTAGATATACGAGGTGTGTTCAAAAAGTATCGCGAATTTTGAATTTTCGCGGGTTACGTATATTCGAATTTCGATTTTTTTGTGGCGTTATGTTGGTACATATGTCTCTCACTTATACTGACAAGTTCGGCCATTTTGAATGTTCAGTTAATTGTTGACATCTGCTTTGCTTGCGCGTGTTTTGGTTCTTCTTCGATTTTTACCTATTCAGAAAAATGGAACAAAGAATTTGTATCAAATTTTGTGTGAAAAACGAAATTAAAAAATAAGTATCTATACAAGTAAAGCTTTAGTATTTCTAGCCAGTTTTAGTTTGATGTTAATTTTTTAGTCGGTTTAATTTTTTAATTAAAAATGTTGCATGCAACAAATTCAAGGAAAACGAGACACCTCTTTGGCATTGAGCCACATAATTAAATCATAAATTTTTATGCATTTAGTCATGCTAGTGTGTTAAAAGTTTTGTAAATGTAAGATTCTGAGAGTATGTTGCTGAGTCTTGGAATTCTCGAGAGTAGAAGAGAGTTTGAGCTACTTCTAATGAATAAGTTTTCGAGACACGGTGGCGAGGAAACACGATGGGTCTTTTACTTTCTGGCGCATTGCGTTATAAAGTGTGCGCACAGAATTTATTATAGATGTGGTAAGAGACTTTTAAATGTACTGCGTTATAAAATAAAATGTATGCTCTATATGTAAAACATATATATTTCTGATCATATACCGCTTAATTGGTTTGAATCTAAAAACAGTGTATCATAGTATCAGTGTTAAATTGATAAATTCTGCTGTTGTAAACTTGACATTTGAGAACCACAAAGTAGTGTTTCTTTTATACATTATTTTCTTTATTATTATCATGTAAAAGCAGGAAAACTTATGGCACTCAAAAATTCAGACGGTTAAATTCGATGGAATTGATGAAAGTGTATTAAAAGACATTAGGAAAGGGATATTGCTTAAAAGAATAGATAACGGGTTAGAGTTTTAATTGTTTATAGTCAGAATATCAGAGGCCTCTCATCGTAATTAATTTTGTGTATGTATGGGCATACTGAAACTTGTCAACGTTGCTATAAAAATAATTTATTATTGTTGTTGTATTGTAAAGTGCAAAATTATCACTCACGATATAACCTAAATTTTATCTAATATATATACACGCCTGATAAAATGTAGAACTACAAAAGCTGCATCTTTTGACTGCGTTGAGATGGAAGTTTGACACTTTTACAGCTCCAAGGTACAACAGACCTGAGTATTTGATATGAATTTCCGCTTGCTACCTCTTCGAGTTCCTGAGAAAAAGAGTATTGGTAGACAGAGAGATTTAAGATTCTTCGGTAACATTATTTTCGTAAAAAGGAATACAATGTTTTTGATTAACGTGTAAATTTCTAAATAAATTTCTTATCGCGTTGCTCACGTTGAACTCCGAAACTATGTAATTGATTTTCATGTTTCTTTTGTAATGTAGTTTTGTTGGCGTGCTTATGATAGAATAGTTCACATCACGCTTTAGACCAATAGGAGCAGAGCATGATTAAAAAGAAGCGCAGATGGAGTTGCTCAGGTCAGCTAGTATTTCTACAAATTGCAATACTGAAATCTATACACTTAGATTACGGGCCCGTGTAGGAAATTAATGGGTCGTATGAAGCAACAGAAAAAGGGTATAAAACAATAACAGTCAGCACTATACCATCACTTGTAAGCTGTCCAAATGAGTACTGGTGAAAGGGGGGGTCTAGCAACTCTCAATTTGTCTGCCATATCACATGAATTTTGTACGGTGTTCCGAAATAATGGATTAAAAGAGGTATTTAAATTGTATGAAACCCATAATAAAAGTGTTTATTAATAAATGCTCTTTAATTTAAAATTTTATAAACCTGACCACGTAACAATTAAAAAAAATGTAGCCTGACTTAAGCCATTATGACGAATCTGTTGACATCTCATTCATTAAAATCGTCTCAATATTTCAGGCTCTACGTTGGCACATGTAAACATACTATTTCGTTATAGTTGAGTTAAATAATAAATAATTTTAAATAACAGTTATTATCTCGCAGAAGAAGAAGATCAAGTACTCTAAATAAGTGGTAAGTAAATTATTTTGTACACTTTCCTAAATAAATCTTCCTCTAGCTTGCTCTATTTGTAATCTGATACATTAGAAAGACCTCAGTATAGATGTGAGGAGTTTCTCACTAAACTTATTAAGTTGTGCAGCGTCACTCTCGTCTTCTTCACCAGCTCCCGAACGAGATTATAAACTTGTTTGAAACCATCTGGAGGAAATTTGTTGAAATGTTTGTTTAGGTTTGCAGTTTATCACATTTTATTCAAAAAAACATTATGTTTTTAAATGTTGGTGGTTTCTTTAAATCTTTTTTGAGGAATATGATTTTTAATNAAAGCAAATTTGCAACTTTTTCTGTGTTTCTAAAGAGGTAAAGCACCGCATCAATCAACCCGAGTCGTTTTATGAATCCTCGTGGATACACATAAGTGCACTAAAAGCATAGCATAGAAATTCCCCGAAATTATTTATTGAAGTCGAGAATTTCGCGATGTTCAAGTTTTCTGTGCTTTCAGGAAACGTACGAAAGTGGCACTACTGAAGAAACTACTTAATTAATTCTACTTTAATTATAAAGTTTTGAAATTTCTAAGAAAAATGGAACAATCTTTTGGCCTTTGTTCTTGCGATTTGGTGTCTGCTTGCCGTAAAAATATATTAAATTACATTATAGTGGGACAAAAGAATATTAACAACCCCAAATTTATATAAAAATAATAAGTCTCATTGATATGGTGGCCACTTATATAGTTAGTATGTTGTATCTATATACCAAGTTCTATCTATGCAGCTTCAAACAAATCAGAACTGGTACTAAGAAAGCTAAATTAACTGATAAAATACTTATTAACATTTTTTGTAAATACATACATTTTATTCATAGAAAACACCCAAACTCCAAAACAATTATTTGCAAATCATACAAACGTTTGGCCCGACCCGGAGATCGAAACAGTGACCTCAAGCATAGCAGTCGCATACTCTACCACTACGCCACCGAGGCAGTTAAGGTACCTCAATAAAATAAAAAAGTAAGTACATAGTAAGTGGATAAATATGCAACTTTACCGGCAGCAATAATATGGTATACGCAGGGTACACGCTGTTGTCTCTCATCAAGTATTTTGTAGTATTTCGCTAAATGCATCGCTAAATTTTTAGACTTCTCCATGTTTCTGAGAAGGAAAAGACTCAAAGGATGAGTCGAGTCAATCTTTCATGTAGTAGATGTCCATGGGTAACAGTAGTCAGAGATTATCTGGTGAAAAGAAGGTGACCGTAACTTCTATGTTGTTGTTCTACTTCTTCATTGGCTCTCAGATCATTAATCTGCTTTACTTTACCATATGTGTATAGCTTGACGTTACACACATCAAATACTTAACAAATAAACGGCACTCTTACCTAAAACACAACTCGCATCATAGCAATCAAAGCAGTACAAACTTTTCATCTAAAATAAATCTAAATTTCTTACATTCCTCTAAACAACAAAACTAATACATTACCCATTTTCGTAATTCCTAACTCTACAGCTAAAACTACTTACAAGTGATTTACTACCAGCTCTTGCACTACAAGAATTGTGTTATTGCTGTACTTATTGGTACCGCACAGCAACTTAATTAACTATTTAATCTCCATTAGTATGGTACACGTTACAGTTGAAACTCGAAGTACAACGAAGCGGTAATATCTTCCTTACTGGTTGTACAGAAGCAATATTGTTGAAGATTTAGCACGCTTTTTATAAGTGTTCTTAGAAGATAATGAATCTAAAATATATGTTGATATAATTATTTATCTTACCTTCCGTCTATTCATTGTTTATATCAGAGATCATTAGAACAAGAATTCAGGGTGCCTCTGCCTGGTCCTTTTAAATAAAAAAAATACATATAGAAGGCAATATGATATGATGATATAAACTGATTCATTACCTACGGCCAGGTATAATAAGCCAGTCAATACTTTATGTTATTTTAGATTCGACGCACAACCGACATTTTGTTAGTTGAAAGGTTCAACATTAATATGTACTCGAAACAAGTTGTATCTGAAATCTACCTTGGTTCGTGTTGCCTCCGTGCTCGGGGCAAACGTTTTTCCTATTTTGATGTACCTACCGTCTGAACTACTAAACAGCACTCCTAGCCAAGTTGACAAGTATAACGTTGTTAGAAAACTAGCAAACGCATGGGAATCATTTCAACGCTAAGTCACGTGGTCAAATACTGGATGTACTGCTTATCGAGGTAAAAAGTTTTATCCCAAATTTCATTGAAAATCGTCAACAACCCATAATGTCCCACTGCTGGGCTCGGGTCTCCTCTCAGGAGAGGGTTAAGATCATACGTCCCCACGCTGGCCAAGTGTGGGTTGGGGACTGGCATGACAACGTTGTGGCTACGTAATCTTACCGTTGAATGTTATCAAGCCGCCTAAAGGCCTCCAACTAAGCTTCACGACTGTTATCCTGTGATAACAACCGAGACCGACTGCTTAACTCCGAATCACGGAGACACTCATGGTAACATGCCACTAGCGGTCACCCATCCAGGTACTGACCGCGCCGTCGTTCCTTACCCTCGGTGATTGTTTCTTATCACCGAGTGCAACTAGGCTATGAGCGTCACATTGAAAATAGACCAGCGGTATAACCGTTAAAGCTGAAGCGTGAATGTCTCCTTATAAAGGAAATTTATGCGGACTATACTACGCGTGACAGACGGATTTGTACAAGGGTATGTTTTAACTTGTTAAACTTATTAATAATTATATAATACTGTTAAACTAAATATTTTCAAATAAAAAAACAAACAAAAACGAATAAAAAAGTTAAGAAAAATCGATAGCAGAACAGTCGATTAGAGCAAAAACCTTCAGTAAATCTCGATTATTGAGCCCTTAGGGCAACGTCGTACGCCATGCAAATTGTACAGTATAATTACTAGGTCTATTTAGAAGGGTTCCGACGTTCCTAAATGTTCGTAGCTTTTCCCAATTAAATATACAGTTGGAAATTTAACTTTCAAATTTCTAAATCGATTCTTGGCCTCTTTTATTTTATTTGTTCATTAACATTTCGAGGGCTAGTAGTGATTTTATCGGCCCGTTAACCAGAATAAATTTTAGATGTCAGACAGATTTTTTGGAAATCGTGTTAGCCTTTAGGTGTGTGTCTATTTGGAAATTTTGCGTATACATTATGTTTTTAGATATAATATTTTTTTATAAATTTTAGTTATACACCGGTTACACATAATTATGCATCGCTCAAAAGTCAAGTGGAGAAAAATGTTTATGGATGTCCCCCTTATGCAACGTGTTTGCAAACATTTAATTTTTGTTGTATTATGTTTTATATCAATTTCCAATATAAGTAGTTAAATTATAATTCATTTGTTTATTTCAGCTGGGAATTAATTGTAATGTCTTTATAATTATTTCCATTCTAGACTTACCAACCTATATACTGAACGCATATCCCTTAACGTATCTAATTTATTATCTATCCTAAGGTTGCCTGGAAGAGATTGCTTTTGACAATAAGGCTGCCCTTTGTACACTCCGTCTCACATTTTATGTACTCTCTTCTAACTGTAATATTATGGTGTGCAAATAAAGGGTTTTCTATCTATCTATTTAAATAAATAAATATAAATAAATATCTAACACACAACGCCATCTAGTCCCAAACTAAGCAGAGCTTGTATTATGGGTACTAGACAACTGATATGAATACATAAATACTTTTTTTTGTAAATACATACATATTATACATAGAAAACACCCAAACTCCGAAACAAATATTTGCAGATCATGCAAACATTTGGTCCGACCCAGGATACGAACCCGAGACCTTATAGACAGCAGTCGCGTACGTTACCACTGCGCCACCGAGGCAGTCAATACTAAATATATGCAACTCAATACTGTTAACACTGTTATTTCTAGGCAAAAACTTTTAAAATTACAATTTTCACATTCCTCACGATCTTCCAAAATATATATAATTCTTTGCACGTTTAAATATAGATATTTTATTTCTTTTCCATTTCTTCTTAAACTGCTAAGTTAACGCTTGTCTGAAATTAAATACACAAAGGGCAAAAACTTTTAGATAGCATCGCTGTCTGATCTGTTGAGGTTATGATTTTTTATGTAAAAAAGTACCCTAAAAGCTTGTTTATTACAATATTAGCAACAAAATATGTTTTGTACACATCTCAGCTAAAAATAAATAAAAATAAATATTTTCGGACATCTAACACACAACGCCATCTAGTCCCAAACTAAGCAGAGCTTGTATTATTGGTACTAAACAACTGATATAAATACATATCTACTTTTTTTTGTAAAACGAAACACTTTCGTTTTATCTGAAAAGAAGTGAATTTATAAAAAAATATTCAGCTCAAGAACATACAGACTAGAAAAGGATAATTAGGAAAAATATATTTCGACTAACATGGATAACAAAAACGGATATAAAAGTAAGAAAAATATTACGTCAATGTGCCTGTAAATTAAGAACTCAATGAAGGTTCTATTATTAGCCGAAAACCGCGTGACCTTTGACAAAATAAAGCGTTCGCTCACTCATTCATTTCATTCCCTCAAACCGTTTGTTTGAGTTAAAGGTCATTTAGATTTAAAGACGTCCAACTTTAGGTTTCAGTTCACGAGACTTGCAGATTTGTTTCGGCTTGTTGAGTTTTACGCTTTGGCGAAACGTCGTCAGTTACTTTGATAATAACCTTACTGAAATATGCAAAGTATTGTAGATAGCAACGTCTTGACTTTGAGTATAGGGTTGTACTGTTAAGTAGATGATAACTTAGACCCTAAGTTTTATTTACGTAGTTTATTTTTCATTAATCAATTCCCTATTCAATTTTTATGGAATAGGGAGCAAACGAGGAGACGTATCGCCTGATGGTAAGCGATTACCGCGCCCCCTGGACATCACAAGTGCGTTGCCAATATAGGGATGCAGCAGGGATGGGGAAATGGATAGGGAGAGGTTGGGGTATGAGCCTCCAGCTCATTCACTCGGTGAAACACAGCGCAAGCGCTGTTTCACACTGGTTTTCTGAGGACGTGGTGGCACCACCAAGAAATTAATGCCGAAGCATGGCTCTCCCACGGATAAAAAGAGTGAGAGTTTAACACAGCCTTATTCATAAACTTTATTTAATTTTAAGCAATGGTTCTGCATTATTTACAACTTTTACAGCCTTACATTTGAAAATACCTGTATATAATTGACCTTTGTATAAAGTTAAATAATGTTCATGAATAAAGCTGGATAAGTTTTAAGGGCAGGGACTGCGGGTTGCCTAAATAGTATTTGATTTGAAACTAACTTTTATTCATCTAATGATAAGTAATAATTGGTAGTATATTAAAGTGATTTATCTGCTGATTTGTCTCCTATAACATAAAAAGCGAATTTTATCGCTTTATATACATGGATACAATGAAAAATATCATAAATAAGTACACAATACACACAATCCTAAACATGTTGATCTACCTACTAATAAATACAAACCGTAATGAACTCTTTATAAACTCCATATGAAATACGCTATATAGTAGTCGTAACAATAAATTTGTTGCGCATCAGTTGCTGCGTCTTCGGGCAATTTATGCCGGTCTGGCCGTCTCAGCCGGAGATGTATCGTATCCGATCGTTGTACAGACGTGTTCATTTACGCGCAAGATTTACTGGTCGTATTCACGTGGACCCATTTGAAACGTTCTAGAATTAGCTTTATTTTTCCTTTTGTATCGATACAAAAATATGGAGTGTTAGTAAAGAAACGATTGTGGTTTGTTGGATAATTTTTCCATTTGCTGGGATTGTTTTTGGTTCATTATGATTTTCCTCTTTTATTACTGCGTAGATACACCAAATATAAACTTTCATTTCACCTCAATGAGAGCATGTATTTGTAATTATGTACACATTTTGGACGTTAAATTAGAACGGGTTTCTGATGAACGATTGAGGTTAAAATTTTGAGCACATGTGTATTTTCAATTTTAATCTGAGAATATTACGCTGTTCTGATGAATGTTATGGAAATTTATTAATAAACATGCTAAACCCATTAAGTTTGGTCATCAACTTTGATGCTTCATAAGATCTAAAGTCTATAAAAGCTACCTACCTATCTTCTTTTCGAGAAGTTTCTAAATCTAGCGCGTAGGTAACCACTGTATTTTTGCACCTACTAACTAATTAAGGTTGTGAGTTTATCTAGACTTATAGCCTTGAAACAGGCATCTTTAGCCCCATAGATACTACGTCGTCTAAAGCCAAGGTGAGATAGCTTAAACAGTATTTAGCTTAGAAATTACTTATCTGCATAGAATAACAGTCTGAACCTCAACTATAAACTATTCAGTATTAACGTTCATTTTGCCTTAATCTTTAATTTTAAGGTAGGTAATGTTATTCTCATATTACTACTACGAGAATACTATACGGTATTAGACGAACTTAATTAAAAGGGCTTGTTTGAAGACTCCTACATAGCAAATTGTCCATCCTTTTCACAAAAGCTTACATTTTATTTTTTTCCTATATGGTATGCTTAGTTTCATGCGTGGCAGGCATACAATTTTAAATAGAATAAGATTTTAAAAAAATAATATTAACCGTGCCTATAAACGGAATCCTGTCGAAAAATATTTTGTTTTTTCGGATAATTTATCTCAGACTAGACTAAACTCAACTGCAGAAGCTTGGAGAAGTATTTTCACATAAAACTAATAGTCAAACGACTCATTGAAAACGATGTCTGTTAATATGACAGCTATCTATCTGATAATATAAAGTATACTATTGGTAAGTTTTGTTTTAGACAATAAATAAGGGTTTCTATAGCCGTTAGTGAGCATAACAGGTTAAAATATAAAACTTTAAGCTATCAAGAATAAAGTTAATTATACCTAGCCCGAGTTGTGGTGCAATTCGGTCGAATTTGAACCCTTGTAATTTATGCCAAACATAGTTACAAGAGGCACTTCAGTGTAATTTGTAATTCTCCTTAACTACTCAACCATGTTGGAGCTAATTGTACTTCATAATTGCGAAGTACCTTTGAACGAAAGCAGTTTTTAGTTTAAAAGGTTTTAGAGGTCTTAAATCACGTTACGGGTAAATTTCCAGTGAAATACTTGAAATAATAAGTATTAAATGGACATAAATTTAAACGTAGACCCATAAACAAGGGGTTATAGTTTTAAGCATAATGGCATCTGAAGGAAACAGAATGGAACACCAGAGGTGTCACAAGTGCGTTGTCGGCCTTATAAGAAGGAGCACAGTCTTTTCTTGAATGTTTGAAAGTCATATTGGTTCGAGAAAAGCGCAGGCGAAGGCTCATTCTACATTTTTATTGTGCGAGGCTAAAAGTTTCGGGAAAAGCGCATAGTTGTGGACTGCCAACCATCTAGATGTTGGGAATGAAACTTCTGTCGCGTAGGACGATGGCGGAAAGAGGCGGTAGGGATCCATTCCAACAATATCTTTTTGATTTGAGTATTTTTTTATACTTATTTGATTACCTCTGTTATAAATGTCAGAGTTTTTTGACAAAGAGTAGTCAGATATAGTCTGATGAAATATATTTTAAAAGAAATGAGCATTTCTTATTGTGTTCGAGGATTAATACTAGCCAAATTTTGTTGTTCTTTATTCCTAGCCGATTGCGGCCACGGCGGCCAGTCTTAACGGAGAACAGCCAACTACGCAGGAGACATTATAGTGCACAAGTGTGTGCGCAAACACAGGTGCACTCTCTATTCCCTCTCTCTCATATTCCGATGGGACAGTTAATCGACACGATCAGGGTGAGATCGGCGCAGGACCGACAGCTTTACGTGCTCTTCAAGGCATGGAGGTTCAGACCCCAACTTCCGAACTCCGAGCTGTTATTAAGTATTTATTTAATCAGAAAAACTAAATAACACTTTTGGCCCGACCCGGGATTTGAACCCGAGACCTTTTAACTACTGTATGTACATATCGGCCAGTAGTCGGCCACTATTTTGTTTGATGCGCTCGCGGCTACTGTCTTTCTAGAAATTTAAATGACCTATGTTTCTAGCTATCACAATAGCACTATGTCTGGACGATCGCTTTGCTCAGTATTTTTATTTTGGTAGATTTCCTAAGAATAAAACCTAGCTAGATCGATTTATAGGCCCTGAAATTATTATGTAATAAATTTCATGAAAATCATTAGAGGCCGTTTCCGAGATTCAGATTATATTTGACCAGTGATCATGCATTACAGCTATTCAATTACAATGACTATAATAATAATATTATACACACAAAAATTGATCATTACAGGTATTAGATTATGAAATATAAACAATCGTGTCTAATAAAGCACATTCATCATCATCATCATATCGCAATCCATTGCTGGACATAGGCCTCTCCAATTTCACGCCACTTAGTTCGATCTATGGCTTCTTGCATCCAGCTCCTGCCAGCCGTCTTGCGCAAATAATCGCTCCACCTGGCCTGTGGACGTCCTACACTAAGTTTGCCGAGACGCGGTCTCCACTCAAGAACTCGTTTATACCCTAACGGTAATCGGTTTTTCGGCAAATATGGTCAGCCCACTGCCACTTAAGCTTGCTAATCCTGTGTGCTATGTCGATGACTCTGGTTCTTTGTCGGATCACCTCGTTTCTGATGCGATCCCTTAGACAAACGCCTAGCAAAGTCCTCTCCATAGCACGCTGAGTGACTATAAAATACATTAATATAATTAATTTTTTTACAAAATACATTATACTATACATGTTTTTTTGTGTAAAGCTTCTTTCTATTTATAATGTTTCCTCTATGCACCACCTACCTTACAAGATTTCTACACCAACCTAAGGTCGACTAGAAGAGAATGCCTTGGGCATTAAGTCCGCCAATGTACAAATGTGCATGAAGTTTTAAATAAATAAAATACTAACCCTATCCAATTCAGTCCTTACTTTTATTTATTAATTCAAAGGCGTTGTATTTGTAAAGACAAAAATAGTGTATGATTATATAATAGAGTATAATTATTGTCGCGTGCTGTATAACCTTGCATGTGAGCTCTTATCCTTAAACAGCCATCAATAAGCTTGATAAAAAAACCTTTTCGGTTATTTTTACGTAAAAAGATAATTCATATTCCAGAATTGCTTGAACCCTTCAATTGTTGTTGAAAAGAGTCTTAAATAATCCTACTAATATTATAAACGCAAGTTTGTGAGTATGGATTGATGTTTGTTACTCCTTCACTTAAAAACTACTCAACGGATTTGGACGTCATATAGCTTATACGTCAGAATAACACATAGGCTACTATTTGCGCGATAACCGACATATACGCAGACGGGGCTGCGGGCAACAGCTAGTATTACATAAACAACATTTTTCTCTTTTATATTTAAGTAGTTATATGACGAACAGGTACAGGTAGCACGAGGTGAGATGATGAAAGAGTAGATGGTGACTTCAACCGGCTAGAGATACTACTAACAAGCCAGTAAAAAGAGTCATAAAGTGTGATACTTGTTTGAGATTCGCCCGCAATTCTTAAACGTAATTATAGACCGTGGGAGAGCCACGCTTCGGCATGCATGGGCTGGCTTCTGCCCGCTCAACCGGATTGATACCACGGCCTCACAGAAAACCGGTGTGAAACAGCGCCCGCGCTGTATTTCACCGAGTGAGTGAGGATACCGGAGACCCATAATCCAACCTTTCTCCTCATTCTCCCCATTCCCCAAGGCCGGCAACGTACTTGTGATGCCCTGGTGTTACGGGTGTCCATGGGCGGCGGTAATCGCTTACCATCAGGCGATCCGTCTGCTCGCTTGCCCCAATTTATATATAATAATTACAATTGAATTTAGATAATTACCGGTAAAACTGATCCGTCTATTGACCTAAGTGTGTAAACTATGTTAACAGGTTAGTTAGAACACGTATTTCCTTATTTAGAAGTGTGGTGATCAACTGTCATGGCAGTATTCTCTCGTTCAATTAACAAATAAAATATTAGGATTACTGTAACGATAATACACTAAATTTTAACACACACATATCACACCCGTATGAAACGTACGTACCTTTGAAAGAAGAGCGACGGCGAATCGGTGGTGGTGAGGAAACTTTTTTTATGGAATTCAGGGGGCAAACGAGCAGACGTATCGCCTTATGGTATGCAATTACCACTGCCCATGGACGGTATCCTTACACACTCGGTGCAACACGATTTTCTGTGAGGTCATGGTATCACTCCGGTTGAGCCGGCCCATTCATGCCGGCTCTCCCACGGTAAAACAGTAACTACCAGCTTTTACTCTTCTATACTTTTATTTATTTACTGTTACTGCATTACAATTGCACGAGGTGGACTTAATTCAACATGGCATTTTCTACCAGTCAACCTTGAGTTGGTTCAGTTAGTAACAAGGCAGGTGCAAACATATGATAGTAACTAAAGACAATTGAAAAACTAACTTATAGATAATAATAATATTTAAAATGCATAGACAAAATAATAATTATGTAATATTCGTACACAATTAATATAAGAACAATTATATCTGGGGTGACTTTAATCTTAATACTAAATACTTTTCTAAATACAAATACTATAGACAATTAAATACATACGAGTATTGTGTTGAACCTTTCCAATTATGTGTATCTCGAATGTAAGTATTATGCAAAATAATTTCAGTTTTTTGTAACCAATATTTATTTAACGTTCTGTTCCCTCATGGTTTATAGGATGGGTGTATGCGTCAATAAAATACATGTTTCTAACCACAATACTATCATATGATAGTCCAGAGCAATCCATCAATCAGAGTCGCTGTTGAGTACATTCATCTAACCACTGTATGTTTGGGCATGTTTGGACATGTGACGTCACTGGTTTTGTATAAATTGGCTCCGGTAACCGCTAGTCTATTAGACAGACTAAGCTTGAGTTTATCATCAGTTATCATTTAAAATTTTATATACGAAATTATTTGGGGTCGGCTACAAATACAACCGGTTTTACCTGAATATCAGTTTATCCACGGAGCATTTTCACCGGACCTCTGCAAGCCTGAGGGCGAACTGAATTCGAAAGTTGAACTAGTTGTCAGTATATTTTAAGGC
This sequence comes from Hyphantria cunea, assembly GCA_003709505.1. NCBI lineage: Eukaryota > Metazoa > Arthropoda > Insecta > Lepidoptera > Erebidae > Hyphantria > Hyphantria cunea. The sequence goes on along the minus strand of PKRV01000107.1, from coordinate 272,366 downwards.
ACTGACTTTCCGATAAGGATTGCCATAGATGTTCATAACAACCAGGACCGAAGGCTTGACGTGCTCTCCGTAGCACGGAAACCACGAAACATTCATACCGGCTGTCATTGAGAATTTCTTGACCGACCTGGCAGTCGCTCTAAGCTATCGATTCAGTCAGATATCCTAAATTAGGCAGAGTCTGTCCCATAGTCCCAAGACTGATTTTAAACATACTTATATCACTCGAAACATAATGTAGTTATAGACCTAGATGCAGAATAAATGACGTTTTCAGCGCACAATACTTTGCCCTGGAGACACGGCGTCAAAATTAGCAGTTAGCATTCCAAACCAGCAGACAAAGAAATTCAAATAACTAATTCTAATGGCTTTTTTATAATCGAGAATATATTTCATTGTTCCCAGTAGAACATAATTAATTTTCTTTATGCCATTTTATGTTAAAATAAAGTTTTAGACAAGGCTTTATAATTACAGAAAAATTAGAAAAATAATTTTAACAAGGCAAGTTTTCGATGTCGTTCAAACTTTTTCGAACAATGATTCTACATGACGAGAGTTCACAGTTTTAATTGGAACACCTTACGGAGGATAAAATTAATTTTGACAAAAAAGAAGTTTAATTTTCAACTCAATTTTTTTCTTAGAAAAATCGCTTTGCTGAAACATATGTCGACTTATATTTTTAGATGTTTACTAGTTTTAAGGTGTACTTTTAACATGGTCTTACCATCATCTTCTTGTTTTATTTTTTATTTAGATAAGCCCTACGGTGTTACATGCGGTACGACACCAACCTTGAGAAACGCCGCGGGATGAACCTGGTCTAAAAAAGTAGCTTAAGTCACTCTTTATATCATCAGCTATCTATAATTTAAAGTACCGTAATCGTATAAAAAAAATCAATACAACCATTCCAGAGATTGGCCTGAACAAACTGACAGAAAGACAGAAAAATTAAAAATTTAAAAGTTGTAAGTATCGTATATACGTACATTATATATATTCTTGTAAGTAAATTGACTCATAATCTAACATTACAATTCACGTCAACGAAAGAAATATATATGTATATTGGGGTAAATAAAGCTGATGGGGAAAAAGGTACACAGAGCCGTGTGATGCCACAAGTCTTTATTGAGAAGTAGAGCTGAGAGTACCAGTTACTAGAATATATAGATTGATAGATAATGCTTTATTTGTATACCAGGTTTTACAAACAATATAAAAAACAGTACTAAAAATAACAAAAAAAATGTGATGTAATAAGGCTGTTATTGTCCGTAGCAATTTCTTCTAGATAATCTTGGTAGGACAGGTTTCATTCTAAGTTGGTGCAAGGTAATTAAGTACGACAAAAGTATCTTTACAACAAAAATATTACAAATTTAATGAATAATTGTATAAAATAATAATACAAAAAAATAAATGAAGTTCTATACATACATAGTCATATGAACATTCATAATAAGATATATTTCAATGTTAACCTACTTACATACATATATTAGTTGCTAGAAGATTGGGCATGTCTGAAAGTAATCGGTAATGCATTCCATAAACGTACAGCTTCTACGGAAATTGAGTTAGTATAAAAATTGGTAGAATGCTTTGGTATTTCCAATCCAAGTTTTCAGAAGACCTCGGACATTTCAAATGTGTGTTATGAAGGAACTTAAAGCGTTATTTGAGATAAATAGGGGTTGATGGATGTAACAAAGTGTTATACAGAAGTGTGTAAGGATATGAATATTCCGGCGAAATCAGATTGGAAGCCACTTGAGATTTTTATCGAAGTGGGAAACGTGATCATATTTGCATAATCCAAATATAAATCGTGTACAAAAGTTTTGAAGTCACTCAAGCTTATAAAGTTGTGCTTCAATAAGATCAAGATGATGTCGGTATAGTCAATAATGGGAGCAACAAGCGTCTATGCAAGTGCAGTCTTAGTAGATATCGATAAAAAGCTTTGCAATCATTATAAAGATCCCATTGCAGGGAAGACTTTGCGGCCGACCTCTAGAATCTGAGTTAATTAGGATACCCAAATTTGTAACTTGACTTCAAATCCGAATAATTCTATTATTAAAGTGAATCGAAGGTAAGAGGGACCACTCAATTTAAGAAGACATTATTGGACTGCCAGTGACACATACCTGTGATTTTGTAGTGTTAATCTGAATCCATAGTTGCTACTCCACGAACTCATAAACTCTGGATTAGAGTTAATAAGAATGCATTTGAGAATATGAACACAACCAGTGCATGAATGTATATCTGCAAATCATCAGCATAAAGCTGATAGGCTGAAAGTAAATTACTAGACATTTAATTTATAAAAATTCCAAAAAGTAATGAAGATAGAACACCACTCTGCGGAATACCGATAGTAGTATTACATAATGAAGACATAGAATCTTCAAGACGAATGCATTGCTGACATCCTAACGATTAATTATGAAACCAATCAATTGCTTCCGGATACATATTATGTTAAGAGAGCGAAGAATACCAAGGAGAATATAGAAATCAACAGTATTAAATGATTTGTAAAGTTTAGTAAGGATAACAGCGTCACATTTCCACTGAACATGCTTGCATGTAGACTAGTACTGACAATGTACTATGTCCTACACGGAAACCAGAAAAAGCATTAAGAATATTGTTCTTTAAAAGAAAAGTGTTGAGTTGATTATGAGCAAGTATAGAATAGATAGAATTAGTTAAGTGTAGTTGCTTTTGTCTCTCATAAATGATTGATAGTCCCTGCTTAGATAGTAGGAATTTATATACATATTTATATACCTATATAGAACTCCTTTTTCACGTGACATCCTGTCATATTTCGATTAGTTACGGTAATCAGAAATTGAGGTAAGTTTCGTCTATTTCTATTTTTAGCCAGTATCGTGAATAGACTGTACTTTTCTTTCGATATCGATTAGATAATGGTTGGCAGTATATCCGACTACAGGCCGATTAAACCGGTTACCGGATATCCGGTAGCTGTTTTATCGCTAATTATAAATAAATCAACGAATACATAGTGAACTTGTTCATTGACCTCGTTTTCTAACACTATCTACTTCATTTAAAATTGTATTTTAATTAATACTCTTTTAAACATGCCATTATTACAACTTTTTACTTTATTATGGTATTCTGTAAATACAGAGGAACTATATACAGCAGTATTAAGAATATTTTTCTCGCTCATTAATTACATAAGTAATCGTGAATTGGTTTTCTATCGTTATTGACAAAAAAATGTTTAGAAAAAACAGATTAAATGAAACTGAAAGCAAAAAAAAAAACTATCTCAATAAAGCAACCAATTGGTTTATAAACAATATAGTTGAAGTAAACATAAAAAATTTCAAACAAGTTAAAAAAAATGAGTGAGTGCTATGATAAAACATCAAACCGTTAGATACCAGTATCTTAAGTATAAGAAAAGTAGAAAATACGTTTAATAAAACAGTGGGCTCTGCCGACATAATATCGCAGGTAGAGAGCCAATCTATCAGACGGTAATGGACACGTTTAACACACGATGTATGTCGGCCATTCTTTCAATATCACCAGCTGTGAGCTGTTAAGGCGAACACCTTTAGTCAACTTTATATTACAACGGCTTGTTATTTCTACATGGTTCTATTACTTGAAAATGTATGTTTTTTTACAAACATGAATATAAATCTAAACTTGCAGTTTTAACCTAATAAGATAGTTACTATCATCCTAACTCCCCCTTCCCCCCCTCTTCCTAATCCCACTTTAATGGGACATGGAAACTATCTGCTGGTAACTGCTGATAATATTCATATATCACCAGCAGTTACGTCACAGTAGATTGAAACTGCAGGTTACAAGACAATTTATCTGTTCCTGGAACTGCCCGAGTATCCTAACTCGGTGTTTTCGTGGGTCACTGCTGTTGATTCTCGTGTACAGGAGTTACTGCGGTGGGCGTGTGGGAGGGAATAAAAGCCCTCCAAAAAAAAATGTAACGATACTGAAATATCACGGTCACGGGACACGGTCATTTTTTCGACTCAAATGGACTACACCATTTACCGAGAAGCTTAAACGGTCGCCACACCGCTTTCTACTGCACTAAGTGTAGTGGGTTCAACATCAAACACCACCAACCCATATAGGACAACACTCTGTGATCCACAATTTGTAATAGAAAAAAAACCAAATAATGGAAAACGAGCTTTTTTTGCAAAAAATACGACGGCACAATACAATACGCGTTGAAAAAAGCCAGTCTTTTAATTTAAGTCCACATTAATAATATTCTTAACAGATTAAGTTGATTTAAGTTATACAGGCTGTTTATTATTTCGGCACTTAATCCAATTAAGACTCGATGTACCGCAGTTCATATATCAACTAAATGGTCATCATGAATCAGCGATATTCAACTGTAATAAACGAACATAAATATATTTCGCAAACGGTTATATTCCGTCCAGTATCGCAGACCAACCTAAATTGTACATCGTGTTTCCTTAAATTGTATTGTGTAGTAGAAATTCATGCAATTGGCTTTATTTACAAAACGTATTCTAGTTCTAGCATAAATTATTAAGTTATGTGTTCATAAGGTAACTCTAGCCATCTAGAAACTAAATAAATAATATTCGGACATTAAATACAAAACGCTGTCTAGTCCCAAACTAAGCAAATCTTGTACTGTTGATACTAGATAACTGATATTTAAATGAATATATACTTTCTTTGTAAATAAATACATATTGCACATAGAAAATACCATAACTCCGAAATAAATACTTACTTACTCAATCATAGCAGTCGCATAAGCTACCACAGCGCCACCGAGGAAATTAAATATTAGTTTAAGATAGTGATAATAATAGATAATGATACATCTTATCCACGACCGTCTTATTTCAAACTAACTAGAGTCTATACTTCCAGATTGTTAGATATTTAGACCTCATAAAAGAGGTCTTGGCCTACAATAAACCTCGCTTGCCAAAATGGTTGGTTTTGGATTTTGTTTCCAGGGTCCGGATGGTGTTAGAAAGCGGTTCCCGGATTCCTCCCGTCTCAGGCGCAGACTGACACAACGTGTGGTTTTAGTCGGTTCACCACAAACCCCACAAACCCCGGTGGGGTGAAGGCCTGAGGGGGTTTCCACACGTAAAAAAAAAGGATTTGTTTCCAGTCTGGGAGGGGTCAAGATATTGTAAGAAAGCGGTTCCCGAATCCCTCCTGTGTCAGGTGCAGAGTGGCACACCATATGGTTTTAGTCGATTCGATTCCGACATTACTTTTTTTGTGACTTTGCGTACCAAAGCCCGAGGGAGTTTCCACACGTAAAAAAAAAGGATTTTGGTTGCAGCGTGGGCAGGTGCTGGGAGGGGTCCGGATGTGCTAATAACAGCAGTTCCCGCATTCCTTTCATCTCAGGCACACCGTGCTGTTTTAGTCGGTTCAATTACGACACATCACCCCACCGCAAGTCCCGGTGGGATGACAGCCTGTGGGGGTTTCCATACGTAAAAAGAAAGAAAGGATTTTGTTTTAAGTTTTTCTTTTCTGTATTGTGATGTTGTACTACGCAGTTTGATTCCCTAGTCTCCTCTTATGACACTCGTGGGATGAATAGGGGTAGGTACTCTGTATTATTTATCCATGGATCATTTATGTAACAGGTAGTAAGTATAATGCCCGTACCATGGATAGCACGCTAAGCCGTCGGTTTTGGTTGTCATGAACATCTATGTTAATCTTTATTGAAAAGGCAAATATACTGTTCTATTACTAATTCAGTTCGCCCTCAGGGTTATGGAGGGCTGATACTAGTCACTTAGTAGAAAAACTGATGTTCAAGTAAAACCGGTTGAACTAGTAGCTGACCAAATAATCTTGGGAATAATGTGGCTAGAAGATGATGTAGTAAAAATAACAATATACATCATAAGACTTCTCTATCGGCTGCACCTTAATTTTGTCCGAGTAGAAATTAATATTGAAACGGTTAGCTTTTACAATATTCCCTATGATTCATTACCATTTATTGAAACCTTAATTGAAATCAGAAGTCACGGGCACAATGGAAATTTTAATATACAACTTTAATGGACTACATTTCCCAAAGCAATTAAGTACTTTTGCCTCATACGTGTTATAGCCTAGACTACTAAATTACTTATTAAAGGGCAAAATATAATTTAATATACAAAAAATATAATGAGGTTCAATAATGGGCCGAAATATTGTCTGAAGAAGATCAGTCTATTACTATTATTAGTTTAAAAACACTAATAAAATGTTAACACTGATCACTGAATTAATATTAATTACTTCAGTCATCACTATGTTTCAATCATAGATTGACATAGACCTTATTTTTATGGGGTGAAAAATCCCTCCGGAACTCCCACTCCTAGAGGATTTAGTAGCCAGGTGTGTGGTGATTCCACTAAGAACCTAAAAACTACCCCGGCATCTCGGCGGCTGGTCTCAGGCGCCCTGCTCTAAAAAGACTCAGACCATGTTACGTCAGGTCCCCCCTGGATCGAAGACGCGCCTATTCATTCTCTATCCTGGAAGGAACCTAGGCTTCCCACTGAATATCCACCCAGCCATTATGTGTTGCGGCCTGCCTGCATTTTTGTGACCAGGCCACTCTCCTGAGCGTTACGCCGCATTTTGAGCTCATACTGGTCTTCCCCGCTTCCACTCCGGTGAATGGCACGAGCCTGTCATAGACCTTCGCGTCCATATCCGCTATGATATTGAAAGGCGGGAAATGAGCCAGGCCTTCTATGAGATGGTGCGGTATCCTCGTATAGGCGCATTAAAGTCGTCGAGTTCCGAAAATCCAGCCCGCGAGTTTAAGATCAAGAACCTCGTACGATCCAAGTGGCCGCCGCTTGTTTGAGATTTTTTCGGCTGTGGGGAGAGGCCGATAGACACTTGCCCCATATCATTACTTCATAAAGGGCTATGGATCGTAGCACCACAACGTAGAGGCGGCATATAGACATACACTTATTTTATAAGATTAATCAATGAACATAAATGTTACGATACGCCAAAAGCCATTATAGAAAAAAAAGCCTATCGTCGAATACTATCATAATTTAATTCGATTTATAAAAAATAATGTTTTATGAGTTACCACGCTAAATATTTAAAAACACATTAATTGAGCGTTTTCTAGCAAAATACTTTCATGGAATCCATTAACTCGAGTAAATTATATAAATTAGGCTTCCGATAAGCACTCGCCGTAGTGCGTGAATGACAAAAATCGTTTTAAATTATAATATGATAATATGTTTAATAAATTAAAATGTTTTCTGCATTTGGACAGAATTTATAGGAAAGGACATTTTCATGGCATTTATAATCATGTTCATCTGGAACCACTTTCAAATATATATAATTCTCATTATTTCAGCCCAGGATATACAATTGTTACGAGTTGTACGAGCTTAACCCAAAAAATATACCAAATAACAGAAATACTGTACTAATACATGCTATACTGTTCTTGAAAGATACAGCGCTTGCGCTGCGTTTCACCGAGTGAGTGAGATTACAGGAGGCCCATCTCCCTCCCCTTCCCCCAAAGACCGGCAACGCACTTGTGACACCTCTGGTGTTGTAGGTGTACATGGGCCGTGTTAATCGCTTACCATCAGGCGATACGTCTGATCGTTTGCAGCAAATATGGTCTAATATTATATACGAAAAAGAAATTGCTCTGCAGTTGCTCTCTTAATCATCTCTTATGATACCCACGAGATTAATTTGGTTGATAACAGAATTCTTCAGCACACAGATTCATGAATAGTAATATACAATATTTTATGTCGATTTAAAATATGGTCTCAAATGCACGTCACCATCACGGAGGTTTATGACCATGTCGGTATGATTTGACTATAATCGAAATAGATTCACTGTATAGGTTTCTTTTTTTTATAGAATCGCGGGCAAACGAGCAGTCGAATCGCCTGATGGTAAGCGATTACCGCCGCCCATGGACATCTGCATCAACAGAGGCGTCGCAATGCCGTTGTTGGCCTTTGGGGATGGGGAGGAGGAAGTGGATGGAGAGAGGGGTTAGGGTATGAGCCTCCGGTACCTTCACTCACTTGGTGAAACACAGCGCAAGCGCTTTTTCACACCGGTTTTCTGTATAGCTTGGTATCACTCCAGTCGCGTAGGCCCATTCATGACGGAGGGTGGCTCTTCCATGGTGAAAGGTAGATTTACTTTAATAGATACACGAAATCGCTTATATAAATGAATGTAGGCCTTTATGTCATTTATTTGCATATACATATGCATAACTGCATAACTATGCATTTGATCATGTCATAATGTTCAGCAAAGTGTTGTGCATGAGCCCACAAAGGTTTCTGAGTTGGTACGACCAGTTTTAGCCCGCGGCGTTGTCTGCGGTTGTTGTTGTACTGCGGGTAACACGCGGGCCCTAGCTAGTTGATAATAGTTATCATCATACATTCATTGAACTTTTGGACATCAACTGAAAATTAATCCTTTTGAAATACGAAAAATCGAACTGAATATTTCCACTTTGTTTTAGTGGAATCACCAATGTTTGAAGTAAAGTTTAAGCCTGCTTTTGTTTCCAGGTAATTATAATTCTAGAATTTCTGATGTATAAGTGAATCAGATGAGCGCCCAATATACTAATTAAAGTAAAGAAGAATGTGGAAAAAAAACTTTAATTTCATTGACAACAAAAGCCACACAGCAATTATCAAAGACTAAATAAAATATAACGGGTGCTTACGATGCAACAGTGCAACGACCGAATTCAATAGGCCAAATTGCGGAGGACACAGTCAGTGACTGGCTAAGTTGGCATGTGGTGTAAAATATAGGAAACTAGCTAGCCGTGCACCTTCGCCTGCGTCTCTTTTTAACTATGCCTGTCTCCTACCGGCCTAAACGTGACGTAACTGTCCTATCTTAAGCACACCAGCAAAACACACATCTAAAAGAAACGTGCAAGTCGGTTAAATAGTTTCAGAGCTCATTGTAAACAGTAACATGACACTAGGATTATTAAATAAAAGATGAGTGCTGTGGAACTAATGTCATGTCCCACAAACAGAAAGGCAGGATCCTCCAACCAGGCGAGGTGATCACACCTAGCGGGCTACGTATTTTTGATTTTGATAACTTAAGTTTCTTTTTTGTGTGGGTCGCCATGCTGCATCGTCTGCATTGGCGATAAGTATGATGGCCCAAACTTTTGGATTTTATTAATTTTTTCCATCAAACAGAGTAGAGTCACTTTAAATTCTTGTTCTTTAGGTACGAAATTTGCTTAAATATAGTAAAAAAGAAGTTATTTGGCTTACATTAAGAGATCTTCCGAACGATCGCTTTTAAGCTATCAGTAGTGAAAGGTGTTCTTCGCTTTCCGCTTACAGCTTGATCTTATCGCTCATGTATAGAGCTAAGCTGTATGGAAGAGGGAAGAGCGGAAATTACGCGGCACGCGAATCAACGTAACCACCCGGTATATGGCAACTTCACCATCACAACTACATGTAAAAATGGTTTAATACTACATTTAAGAAGCTGTTTATGATTATACTACAGTAAAGCAGTAGTTGAATGGTTTTCATTGACAAAATGGAAGATGAAATAAAATTTGTAGATTATTAGTTACTTACTTACCTGTTTCATTGCTGTTACAAACAAGACTTATAATTATCCGATTGCGAAAGAAGGAGGGTTATGTTTTTCGAGTATATGTATGTATGTACATATATTTCTTTGGCATGGCGTAGAGCCTAAACAGCTTGCCGTATTTTTATGTGAGTGGTGTCAATAGATTCCTCTTAGTTGTGAAAGTGGAGTTTTGGCGCCAAAAGTAATCTCAAAAAAATATGTTTTCAAAATACATCGAGTTTGGTAAAAAAATAAAGATTTTTTTACGGTGATTACGTATTGGTAATCTATCTATATTATTATATAACTTATAGGTTTTATTTAAAAAAAACTGAATTTTAATAAAGATGGTAGATATTGACGCTGCCGGGTATTTTTTTAAATAATTTTACTAGTTCTAAACTTCATAATTACAGTCTTTCGGTGCGAGTTTTTCTAGTTTGGTATTGTGTTATTAATTCTCGGATGACTTCTAGATCTATTAGTTCATTTGATATATTTTTTGTACTGCTATGCTATGATAACAATTCCCGTTTTTTTCTTTGCCTTGCGGAAATCACCTGGAATAGCACCTAATGGTGGTATGTCGGACTCAAACTGACAAAAACCGTACGCTGTTTTGGGTACTAGAAGTCTGGGATCTAACTAATACCCTAGCCTTATTCTATGCGTCCTAATTGATAAGTATGCATTTCGAATCGTAAAACTTAAGCACGTTATTACAATGGCTACCAAACCTAGTTCTACTCATAAATATTATCAGATTTTTTTGTGTATGTTTTAAATAAAAAAGGATAATAATTAAGAAACAATTTAAGTACAGAGTATGTGTTACCCTTTGAGTAACAAGACGTAACTTTATGTTTTAATATAATAATTATATTTCGGACATCTAACACATAATGCCATTTAGCCCCAAGCTAAGCATTAGACTAGTGATACAAATACACGTATACTTTTTTGTAAATACCTATATATTATACACAAAAAACGACCAAGGTTCTAATAGAAGATTTGCAGATTATACAAAAATTTTATCCGCCCCGGGAATAGAACCCGAGACTTCAAGCACAGTGATCGCTTCGCTATCACTGCGCCACCGAGGTAATCAGTTTACGTATATTTCAGCATCATTTATGTACTATTTTAAGATTGAGTACGTGTACTAATACAGGTGTTATCATTTTTCCACACGACGGTTAAACAAACATCTTTCTTTAGGCCTAAAAATAATAACATTAAAAATAACAATCTCTTTGATGTAATTCCCAACACAAAGGACTGTTGTCTTACATAGATCACTTTCATAGTTATTTGAAGTTGTTCTTGCTGTAATATTTTTTTTGTGAGACCGGCGTTTTATTTTCCTCTTCCCAACTTACGTAACAATTAAATAGCTTTAGATAGGGCAAAAATCTAAACAACATAATGTTTGTATAACAATTAAGAAATGTTTAAGACTGTTTTATAATTATTTATCACGTAAAGCTAGGAAGTAAGCGACTAGTGCAAGTCGTAGATATGCACTCAAAAGGCAGTAATGCACTTATATGTGGTCTCAAAGGTTTCGATCAACGAAGAACATCAACATGAAGATAGCACCGTTCGTTAATAAAACTAGTGATTTTGTGCACATTTTTAAGAATCATGTTGAGTTAAAGAAGGCGCTCATAGCCCAGTTGCATTCGGCGATAAGAAACAATCACCCAGAGTAAGCAACGAGCGCGCGGTCAGTACCTGGATGGGTAACCGACAGTGGCATGTTACCATGAGCGTCTCCGTGATTCGGAGGTCACGTTAAGCAGTCGGTACCGGTTGTTATCATACGATAACAGTCGTGAAGCTTAGTTGGAGGCCTTCAGGCGGCTTAAAAACATCCAACGGCAAGATTACGTAGCCACAACGTATTCTTGCCAGTCCCCAACCCGCACTTGGCCAGCGTGGGGACGTATGGCCTTAACCCTCTCTTGAGAGGGGCCCAAGTCCAGCAGTGAGACATTATGGGTTGTTGATGAAAGGAGGCTATGCTGAAAAATCAAAAATGAAAATAAGAAAATATGTTTTATATCATCGCTAGATCGGAAACTTTTCAGAGCACCCGTGTATGTCTCTTGAGGTCCTATCATGAGATACGAGTGCGTTTCAGATCTATAAGTGCTTCTTCACTTACAAAAGCTTTAATTATTTCGTTGCTAAACAAAAGTGATCAAAGTTACCAGACAATTGTGCGAGGGTGGATGTAAACAATGGCAATATCTATGTCCATGGACATAGGTAGTTACTAACTATATCAATTAACTCTGATGTTTATTTGCTCTCTTTGTATAATATAAGAATACACCGTCGAACAGGTTTGACACAAGGTAGGCCATAAAAGAAGCCAGCAAAGCCATGAGTTTTACGTCTTTCTTCACTATGTCAATGAATAATCTATGTACTTACCTTCAGTCGATGGTCATTTTCTGACACACTGTTTCCTTGTTTATTAAACTATATAATTCTTTATCTGAAAAAAATACAATACTACTGTAAAAATAGACTCTAAATGGTTCCGTTAAGTCGTAAAATTAAAAAAAATGGTAGATTCAAACGATGTGTCCAGATGGCCCATGAATACAACGCGACAATGTGTACGCGATATACGCGATCAAACTGACGGCTAGCCCTTCTTGTGGCCTATGTGGCTAACTACTGTGATCCGTGATGTCACGCACACTCATTTTGTGGGTATCTAGATGCATCGCCTAACTAGCCTAGCTTATTTGATTCAGAGGGATTATGAGCGATAAATACGACACGACAAGATGCGTCGCTGCGAACTGTTCTAATCTGAGATAATTATGTACCTCTTAGTGCTGCCCTGAGGTACATAGATATCCTCTGCTCTTCAAGCCCTTTAATTGTTCACTGATCATCGTCGGTCTGTGTCCAACTTCCAAACTCTGCGGTTGCCTCTGGACAATCATTATCAAAGTGTTGTTCATTTCCTTCTTTGCTAGATTAATTAGTGTTTTTCCAGTTCATTAAAACTTGTTTTTTTAAACCAAACCGCGTATTGACGCATAACAACACGGGATAAATTAACGTGACTAATAATGAGAAGTAGCGACGAGAATCACGTAGGACAGTTGTCACATATTATTGCTAGCATTGCATCATGTGGAGTCGTGTAAACGATATTGCATACATCACCCTTTTTTTCTTATCGTTTGTCCCATAAAGAAATGGAGTGTCACCGACACTATTCGTTCTATGTAAGTCGTATAAGGCGACCAAGGGAGCAAACTCAGCCCAAAATCTTCTTGCTAAGGAGAGGTTTTGATATAACCAAACTTTTCAAAGTTATACCCTGTTCTTAGTAACATTTTGTTTCGTTTTACATAAACTTTTAGTTATTAACTGTATTCAATGTTCTTATGCGTTTAAACTTATAACAAACACAGTGTAAATGTCTAACTAAATATTCCATCTCAAAGCTTTTGTATGTTAATTTATAATGGAACAATGCGTCCGTGTGTCGTGCACGTACAGCCGACACTCTGCATTTCTGCACATTGGTGTACCGTGCTCCAATTAAGACGGACTGGCCTGCCTAATTCCTATTAGTGGTACGTCGGTCTTAGTAAACTGTTTGTATGCTATTCCTATACGTCTTTGGTGAAATGTGTACTAAAATTTTGATGAGATGTGGTCTCTTGAAGCAGCCCATTTAGTACAGGTGAAGGTAAATTATTAAAGAAGATTCTGATGAGATCCATTGCATTGCTTCGGTGATCGTGTTTTGTATAATATTGCCGGGCTTTAGACAAATTAATAAAGAGACACTCTTCAAGTTCACTAGTTACTAAAGAACTTGTTTAGTTGATTAAATGCAATAATCCCAGAAAGTATTTGGTTCGAAATCAAAAAATCCTTTAGTATTGTATCGCCGATTTTTCAACGAAGGCTACACAAAATTACGATAGAACCAATAGGAATCGACCATTTATGAAAAAAGTTACAAAACGAGAGAAAAAAAATTGGAAGACACCGATAAAGTTGCGCTGGTCAGATAGTAAATAAATTGAGTTGTGTCAGATTGTTATGTAGTAGGCAATGATGCACCAATAACATCAGAAAATATTTTAAAATGAAAATTTTGGCACTGAAAAAATATTGTATTCCTAAGTTAAGCTGAAATCAAATGAAGGTTGCTAGGCTGTCTAGCGGTCACATAGTAGATTTTACAATGAAAATACAAATCTTCGAAAAATATCTATACTTAGTTTGAGTTTTTCTATGTTTAAAGAAATATTTATAAGAGCTAAAATAGATATAGAGAATTACCTATACCTTGCCACTTGCCTTATCTTTAAGAGTACATAAAGTTATGGAAGAACCTTTATGTGATATTTTTTCTTAGTCCTTAAAGACAAGAATATGCAAACAGAAACAAAAAAGCTTTGTCTTAAGTCCAAACTTAAAGACAAAGCTTTAAGCATCACTTCATCAGTAGCAATCGTTACGCTAAGTTACAAAAACTTGCCCCAATCACTAACGTATATTCCCGAAACGCCTTCAAAAAAGAAAAACACTACTAACCAATTTGTGAGTGACAGTCGCAAATAAAAGAGGGATCTGACTAACGACATAGACAAAGAACACTTGATATATTCGCTATTTCATAGTTGAAATCTGACACAAGTGGAACTGGAGTCTGCCTAATTGGAGTGGGGACAAGTATCTAGTAGCTATATGGTGTGTATATTTACAATTGAGGGTGATAAGTTGATAGCTGAAAAGTTTGTTAAGGACTGTGAACTAGTTAGCTATTGTTATTCTATAGAGTTTATTATAAGTTCTTTTTGTTTATTTTTTATATGGAATAGGGGCAAACTAACAGATTTATTGCCTGATGGTAAGCGAATATCGCTGCTTATGGACACCCGCAACACCAGTACAGAAACTGGGTTGGTCTTTTCAAGAAAGGCCCAAAATTTTGAGTTGGTCAATCTATACAAAGCGAGCGAGACTCAGCCATCGTGTGAGAGTGACTACTACGACCCATAAAAGCCTGCAGCTTAGAGGAAACAAATGCGTTTTACATGGCATTATTACTACTGAAGAAATTAAGGTAACACTTGCCTCGTCTGCTTAACTGCAGGTATAAATTATTTAATTTACAAGATATTGTATCAACCCTGTTTTATAGAAAGAGTAAACTGGCCTGTCTGTTGTTTATACAATTGGTGATAATACTGCTAGTGNTGCTAGTGTTAATCAATACCGTACTCGCACTATAGTTTGAAGAAAACTTATAAAACTGTAACTTCTTTAAAATAAAACCTTTCCATGCTGGAACCTAAGGCCAGGGTGAATTGCTTTTACTCCAAGATTCGAAAGGCATCCTCGCTTCTCAGAGTGTAAGCTAGAATTCGATTGGGGCCAATTGAATTCTAGCTCATACTGTCACACAAAGAAGAGCTACAAGGCTCGACTCTACCTATATTGACCACTGTTGTAGGATTTATATAAAAAAGGAAGTTCTTTTTATTCTTATTTACTTTTGCGTATTGTCTATATTTTATTCCATTGATATATTTTGTAATTGTGTTTTTGATATTTAGTCCATCAAATGTTAATGGTTAGTATTTAACTAAATTTTTACATATATTTTAGACTAAATGAAATTATATTTGATTTTATTGTTCTTATTGTTTTATTAAAATAATTTGTTATAAGTGTAATAATTTGTATAGGTCTTAGATAGCTACAATCTGAACCTGAATTTAATATTATCATGCAGTAATATGTTAGGAGTTAACACACTAAATGTTAAACTTACATCCTGCCTAATTAGTCTCGCGGTCGGGATATGCCACTACTGAACAAGAAAGAGATCTCAGGTTCGATTCAAAGTATTGTTGAAATTTTTTACAAGAAATTCTTAATAACAGCCCAGTTTCACGATATTTCAGGTTTGTGCCTCGGATAAAACGTTAAGCCATCGCGTCCGTCCAATGAACATCTATGGCAGTCGTTATTGGGAAGTCAGTGCCCTAAAATATACCGACAACTAGTTCAACCTTCGGATTTAGTTCGCCCTCAGGGCTTAGTGGTTCGAAGCCAATCGCTGAATTCTGGTTGAGCTAGTAGCCGACCCTAAATAATCTTAGGAACAATAAAGGTTAAGAAATGATAGCATAACTAAACTTACCAACTTAAACATTACCCTTTCTAATCTGTTTCTCAAATGGATACTGCTCAACTTCTTATATCTCTCTCTATCTTTTTCTCTTCAAGTTATTACTACTATAAAAACGTCAAATTAATTGCAGTCGCAATTTTTATAACCTTAAGCAATTTCATGTCTTAAGTTTTAATTACATAATATACGTAGTTAGTATTATACTATGCAGTAGCAATTAATGTCAGGCGAGAGTCAGTAATAACCTAAGTATAATTTGAGAGCGCTCGACCACAACTTGAACTTTATGCCCCTAGCAAGGAACGAAATAATGTCTGCATATTGAAAATGCACATTTAAACTATTTCAATATTTAATATACCATTTCCTTTAAATATTTAATTACCGTGCTTAGGAAGAAATTCGTCGTTTTTTTACCTCGTGATTGAGATTATTAAAACTCCCCCACCCGCCTTCTGTAGGGAAGACTTTGACGTACTCATGAATCTTGAGTGAAGCTCAAGATTCAGTCACGACTGAGTACGTCAAAGTCAGGTTAATATTTTCCATTGGGGGTTTATTATTAGTCATGGTTTCTGCTCGAATGGATACCACCTATGGATAAATGCTCCTAGAATGAGAGAAAGGACCCAAAATTAATTAGGTGTTATATACACGATCAGCACGTTGTTATTCACAAAGACTGACTGCACCTGGCTGCTGTCAACCTATAGTACAGTAGTGGCAAATTTCGTGTAATGTTAGCTGTTGAAGACTACCATAGACCTAAAATACTCGGAGTCTAGGTGCCTACGGTTCCCTTAACGGTTTTCTTTATTACAGGCACAGAGAAGCATCACACAGTATGCTTCTCTGTGCCTTTTTTTTAAAGGCACTGATAAGCATACTGTGTGATTTTAATTGGTCTGATTCCGGCACTCTAGCCTGCCGCAAACCGCAAGGGGTACAGGCCGAGAAAGTTTCCACACGTTAAAAAAAGATCATGGACGTTCAAAACATCGACAACTACAGTTGATGATTACACTTTCCGACGACTGTTATAATTTCCACTATTAAAGTTTCTGAATTACCATAGCGCCAGGATATAATATGGTGGTAGAATCGACAAATAATATAAGAGATTTTTTACCAATGTCATTCAGTTTTGAAACTACAGTTCGGGTAGCTTGATAGTACAATAAAAATTGAAGTGAAATAACAAATTGAAATATTATTAACTTTCTGTTTAGTTTCTCATTGCTTTTTGTGTGACGGAAATGAAATAAATAGAAAGTGGTTTCCAAATTGAAATGCCAAAATGACGTCATAAAAACATTAGATTCCATGTCTTTTGAAGTGAATCCAATGCAATTATCAGCGCAAGCAACTTTAGCCCTTAAAGCTAACACATTAAGACATCTAATCCATTGACTAATCTCGTGGAAACTAAATTAAAAGAGCTTTAACGCGACTGATAGTCACACCGAATTCAAACACGATTGCTTACAATATAGAACTAGCTTTTATCAACGCCCACGTGTATTCTGGTTATTACAGTGAATTGTGCTTCATTGCAAATGATATGAATTGTAAACTTCATCCAAATCAGTTCATCAACAAACAGACAGAGCTACATTGGAGGTTATGATATTAAAATGAAAAACCTTTAAAACAAAAAAAAATATTCTAACACTGTACATCCTAAAATATACTAAATTAATAATAGAAAATAGTTGAACAGCTATTAATTATTTGTCCAAATGTTTTATTATCTTTCAGGCACACTACTCATGATGATAATTTTCCTTGGAAATGTCGTTTTCAGAGGGAGAAACTAGATAACTAATTTTTGAAGACACCGATCGAAGTTCATCCTGTTATAAGACCTACTAGAATGGTGTCAATGCTTGATATATAGCTGCTAAACATGCGTAATGAAGACTACTGTCCCTTTTTTATAAATTCAGTAAGTAATACGGGCAAGTACCGCCACTGTATGTAGATCAAAGGGCGCAAATCAATTCTAATAAAAATTAAGAGTTTCCACTTGATACCGAACGGTGTAATAGACGGTCCTGGTAATGGGTTGTTAAATTTGTTGGACTCCTTATGGCTGAGGGACGGTAGAGTTGGAGCAAATTTATGCAGCGGACAATTTTATTCTCATGATTCAAAGACAGCAAATTATTTGGTTTTGACTTGTACTAAGATAACTTTATAATAACACGAATGCACACTTGAATAAAAGAAACTTAATAATGACTAGTACTTATTTGATATAACTAATACTGTCCTATGATCATAGGACCCAAATGAAATTTTAAACAGGCTTAGATTTAGTTAAGACACGAAAGACAGATAGTTTGAGACATGTCCACAAATAAGGTCTACAAATAAAAATGAATAACCTACTAAAACTACAAATGCAAAAGCAGCTCCGTATCTGACAAATAGAGGTATTTAGCTACAATTTTACGACTAAACCACTCACTGAAAATACCTATAAAACTGCAAACTTCATTACCACATGTCGCAAATTATGTGACCACTTTTGACCTACGACGATTTAGCTTTTAAACGATTTACGCTACGCGCGTTACAAGAAGAATTCCGTGGCTATGATGAGACTAAGACAAAGCATAAATATCACAATAAAAGGTCAGTGTTGACCATCCTAAGACCATTTACCCTCAAAAACCGAGAAAAAAGATTATAAATACAATAGACCAATGACGAGCAGCAGCGTTACCTGGGCAACAAACTGTGCCCCTTTAATAGGAATAAATGTATGACTTCGACGTATGAAGCAATGGAATTTCGCATACGTAGGCATAAATTCACCGTTCAAGAAATTTCATGACTACAATTAATTTGCTAATTATTTTATTATTTCTTATAAATATCATGTGATGACTAAACAATCCAATATTAGTTCTTATTATGTATATATATGTATGTGTACGTGTGTTATATGTATATATTCTCTAATTATTCTAAATAAAAAATTTCCTAATGGTAACACTGTATGTTATTGCAATTGTCATTTTTTATTTCGATTATAGCATAATAAATCAATATATTATATCAATATAGTATAGCAAATAATATCAATATATTTATATGTGAAAAGTATTTCTGCTTCTTCGTTCAATCACAACGCATTTATCCATTTTATTGATTGTTGTTGTCACATTCAATTTCCGTTGGTGCGTTTTTGGTTTGAAATTGCTAATCTAGTGTTTAAGAGATCAATGTTACTTCGATTCTTAAAGAAAACTTGGTACTTTTACTCCAATAACCAACATCTATGTGAGCGAAATATTAGTAGGTAATGTTTTAAGTTTATTTAACATTTGCACTTTGGTTATTTTTCCTTCACTATTGCAAGCTTTGCTCTGCCAAGATGACTCTATTCTGCCTGATAGACATCATAAGCAAAACTGAAATAGAGGTGGTCACTATACTCATTGTTCGTGCAGACAATGCAACTCTACAGCATGGTGACGCACACTACGGCAACTTAGTGATGCTTCTGCATCATTGGACCTTTTATATAGTTCAAACTTAAATACCTCACTACTCAACTATATATGATATAGTGTTCAATATCATTAACCGCGCACATTAATTTTCATAAATTTCAAATTAAATTATAAACAACTTTTATTATACAGCATATGCCTTACAAATTTCTCTTATTCATTTTTTCATAGATTTTGCATGTCTCATCTACAAAAAGTTTATTTGAAAAAACTTCTTCACAAAAAGGTTCTCCAATTTACTAGTATGGTTGAGCGTGTTAAGGTCAAAAGCCTGTGAGTTCGAAAAGCACCGTCAAAAGAAAAATATATCGCAGTTTTAGTTCAATATAGATACGACTTGATACACACAATTCTCAACTTAGTTAACTTGATAAAAAATTTGTTGAGTAAAAAAGTTATATGAACGAACTGAACCGGCCGCTTGGGAATTAATCACGACGATAGTTGGAGGTAAAAAATTGTACAACGAAGTGGTTCAGCGGTTATATGAAGTTGTATCTTCAGATTTAATTTTGTTTTATTAAAATTTAGGGACATTTATAATGCGTCTGCTATACTCTATTTTTTTATTTTTTGCACTTTTGTACATTGACGTACTTAAAACCCAGGGCATTCTCTACCAGTCAGCCGGAGTTGAAGTATGCTTTACATCAAGTTACTGCTGAACACTATGATACCTTGTATCATAGTGTTCAGACTACACCTAGAATAATGTTAGCTACCTTGACACAAAACAAGAAGAAGAGGCGAGAATTTTGTATGGGAGGAATCAGCGATAAAATCAATGATAGGATATGAGGTGGAGTGTAGGTGAGGCTTAAGCCAAGTCTCCGAAATCAGGATGGCATCAATGTCGTTGTCAGAAAAAGTCTCTTTTAAATCGCTTTTTATTTGAAACACGATTTGAAACACGAAACAATCACGCGAACGAAACACTGGTACAAACAGTGTTTCGTTCGATTGATTGATTGTTTCGTGTTTTCTAACTTCTAATTTCTAACTTCTTCTTTCTAATTTCTAACTTTGAAATAACGCACTTCCATGCATCCATTTATCTCTTATTTTACTACCTTAGAGATGATATTTATATATAAGTACATCAGCTTCAACGGATTAGGCACCGCAATGATCAATTAATCACGGTAAATAATTTGATCTGAATTTGTCCAAGTCATTATAGATTTATCCCCCATGTTTAAAGCTAATCCTAAATTATGCATTTTATTTTATAAAGTTTTGATATAATGGCAGCAGTCAAATTGTGAACATTGATAAAATAGATAATTTAAATTAAAAAAAAATGAAAAAATCACAGTTCAAAAACAAAAACTACTCAATTTGGCATCTGTCGTTCAAGTTTCTTGTGCGTTTTGTTTGAGAGAAATTTAAAAAAAGTACACTGGTTCATTAAAGCCAAATTCTTTTTAGACTTGGTCCTCGTTTTTAATTAATTAAAAACGGTCATCAACTTGATAAGGGTGTCTGAAAAAATTACAAATTTAGTTTGTACTCAATGTGTAGATTTCGCTCGATTCCGCTATTAGTAGATATTTTGACAAGACTGTTAATTTAAGTGTTAAGTAGTGCTGACAATTAAACCATTGGTGACATCGACCGTATTATGAACAAATAATTAAATGATGAGAGCCACCAAATATTCTGTGTTAGTAATCTATACTGGTGCTGACCGTGTAATCGTTGCTTACCGAGGGGTGATTGTTTCTAATCACCGAGTGCAACTGGGCTATGAGCGCCTCTGTTAGTAATTTCTAGTATGATATACTATCTACGCTACTAGTAAAAAGCTATTTAATTTTTTTGTCCTGTTTGTTGTAGGTAATCTCTGAAACAGCTTGACTTATTTTCACGGAATTTTCACTAGCAGATATTTCATTATATAAAGAGTAACAAAGACTAGTTTTTTAGACCAACTACGTTCCGCGTCGTTACCCACGGTTGTAGCCATACCGCGGGTAACACCGCGGTGGTTAGCTAGTAAATATGTATGCATTTAGAAATATAAAGGTAAGTTTATAAGCAGCTTGATTAAAAAAGAACAGGATTTGTCTTTTTTGGGATGCGTGAGTTGTATATAGTAATTATTATTATTTCTAAAAGAGATACTATACCGTGGGAGAGCCACGCTTCGCAGTACATGGGCTGGCTCGACGAGAGTGATACCAAAGCTTCACACAATACCAGTGCGAAACAACGTTTGCGCTTTGTTTTACAGAGTGAGTGAGGTAACCGGAGTCATATCCCAACCCCTACGCCCATCCCCCAAAGGCCGGCAACGTACTTGTGACGCCCCTGGTGTCGAGGTTGTCCATGGGCAGAGGTAATCGCTTAACATCTGGTGATACGTATTCTTGTTTGCCCGCTACTATTAAAAAAAAATACATGTGAATCTTTTCTTTACTGTACTGGTAACATTTTTTATTTAAAAATCTCACACCGGCGTATATTCTGAAACGCGTTGGTTGAAATTCATGTAAAGAGTATTTTACACAAGCGTTAACCTCTAGACTGTATAAATATCTATTACTTCTATATGAGACTCCTATATTTACTACGTCTAGACTCCTAAGTTATATGAATAGATTTTTTTATACAGCAGCTGCCAAAATGCCTTCTCTGCCTGATGGACAGCATGAGTAGAATGCGAGAGTGGTAACATCACCGTCCTCACTCACCTAACACAATACAGTATGCAACAATATACAACTACAATAAGGGGCTGTGGGAGACTCTAGCTTATTTGTTTTATATGACTGGTTCTGCAAAAATGATTGTGCTCTGCCTAATGGAAAGACTGAGTAAAATCCAAGAGTAGTGTGTTGGGAAGTCGCATCCTTATGTTACTAATTGTAAATTAGTATATAGAATGTAACGTCACTAGAGTATCATGGAAGTATTTCCTTTATATGTCAGGGAGATCGATTTCGACTGCGAAATGTCTACACTATGTGAAATATAAATGTCTATTAAACCAAATTTATACTGAATACAAATTTTATTGAAGCATCCAAACAAAAAATAATGATCACCATACTTATTACTATTACTACTACATTGCACACAATGATGATCTAGTGATATGCTTTTTTATCATTGGGCCTCCGGACTTATATTCACTAACGAAACACAATAGGACGAACGAGTAAATTTGATTATGGTTATACTATTGCATCACCAGAAAACTGGTGTTGAGAAATTCTTTCATAGCAATTCACTAAAAAAGTGAGATAATAAGAGGTTCAACACTTCCTTCTATTCCTAGAGAAGGGTACACAAAGTCTGGCAACGCATTTGTGACTCTTGTGTTCCTTTTATTGTGTTCCTTTAATACATTTTTTTCATCATTCATTTCATTTCATTTAAAAATTAAAATATCCAAAAGTTATCCTGATATGATCCACTATATGCGAAGAACAAACAATTACAGATATTCTGAGAATTAATATTTAGAAATAACATACACTTAACATTGTATGCCTAATACATTAGGTTATCAGGCAGTATTTAAGGACATCACCGAGAATTGTAACTTCGCTATTTAATATTTATTTGAAGTCAAAACTATTTTTCGTTTCTGGAAAAAAGGGTCTTGCAGGGTCTAAATGGCGGGCTCAACTAAGATAATCTCATAAAGGTTCTATTTTTACCTCGTAAAGTACGGAGCACCTGAAATTAGATTAAAGTTGATGGACGTATCAAAAGGTCACCGCTCATTTGAACAAAACACTTTCTGACCTTCTCCAAATGCAAATAAAAAGAAGTATCTTGGTTGTGATTAATATTATGATGTTGTCATAACCGATTACGGCCACGGCGGTCGGTCTCAACGGAGACCAACCAACTACGCAGGAGATATTATAGTGCATAAGTGCGTGCACAAACACAGATGTACTCTCTGTTATCTCTCTTTCATAATACGATGGAACGGTTAACCGACATGACCGGGGATAAATCAGGCGCAGGACTGATAGCTTTACGTGCTCTTCGAGGTATGGGGGTTCAGACACCAATTTCCAAACTCCGAGCTGTTATTATTTCTATAATCAGAAAGACTCAATAACACCTTTGGCCCGACGAGAGAAGCAGATTATTTTCTGAGCGAAGAATTTTGTCGTGATTAAAGGACAGGAAGCGGAGGTAGGAAGGAATGTAATAAGGTAAGGATGGGAACGTAAGAAATGAAAATAGAGAGGTCAGAGCTTGATGATTGCGGCGCAGGCGAATAGGTAGCCAATTCAAATGTGAACGTAAGACAGAGATATGATCATAGTCGCGAAGATTGAAAATGAGCCTAATGCAGTTAATAAGAAGGCGGTCTAGCTTATTGAGGAGGTCTACATTCAGGTCGAAATAACATACATTACCGTAGTCGATTAACGGAATGATTAAGGACTTCATAAGTATAATTTTAGGAGATAGGAAGTTCTTGAGACGGTTTAGTGTTCGTAGGTTTCCAGTTACCTATAATCCACAGTTGAGTCAAAGCGTCGACCCAGATCTTTTCACTACGATATTACGATATTATAACTAAGTGAGAATTAGTCTATTAGTTTATGACGTTTGTTAATATAATGTAACTTTGTGTGAGCGTTTAGTTAAGGGTTAATAAGAAGCAGTCAGAAAAAAGAACTATTTTATAGCATATGAAATGGAGCCAAATATTTAAGTCTGAATTTAAGATTGAGTGTAAAATTGTAACATGTTCATGTCATAAATAGATTACAAAGAAATTCAATATACAATCAATCCAATTAGATTGAACCTATTAAAGAAATAGTAGAGACACGCTTATTTCAGCACAAACTGTCCGGCTCGACCGGGAAGCGGTAATACCCTCTCACAGATCAACCTAAACTGACAGCGTTTGTGTGATCGTGTTCCGTTGGTGAGTGCAAAACCGAAGACCCAATGATGCAGAAGTATCTAAAAGGACCGTCGTAGTGTGGATCACCATGCTGTGATATTACATTGATTGTATTTGCAATGAATATGGTGACCACCGTCCACCACTATTGGATTTTGTTCGTGCGTTCAGTAATTTTAACAGGTTTACATTTATACATTTTAAATATTATACATAAATAAACTAACTGTAATGTGAACTGTTCATGTTTGTTTGTGTCTCACTAAACATCGTGTAAAAGTAAAAATCGTGTTATACGAATGGTCCCCAGCTAGTGTATTTGCGAGACGTGGCCGCTAGTAGTTTGCAAAGCTCTCCTCTGTCGCACTGTTTGCGCCGCAATCGCGCTTCGATTTGCTACGACCGGTGAAGGGTTAAGTCGTTCTAGAGTTGATCGTGTTTATCATTGTTTGGATTGTGGCAGAAGTTGTTTAATAAGACTACGGTACAATGCACGTAGTCTAATATTTATACAGTGCGGTAACACCGTTTGTATTGGCAGTTACAGTCTGATGGTAAATTATGTTACAGTAAGCTGATAATTTTACAATTCTATTTAAATTTAAAACAAACTATTGTTGGCATAAATATTACATAATCAGTAACAAAGAAAATATTGAAACTACTACTTCGTGATGTTTTTTTACTTTATATATTTTAGTCAATAATTTATTATGTTACATGTTTACAACTATCAAATATGCAGAATTAAATTGGTGATGTCGTACCGTACCATGCCATTTTTTCTAATATTTTCTCTACGTTTATCTACTTTCTCTATAATCTTAATCTTTACAATATGCTGCAGGATGAAGATACTTAAAACCTTAAGAATAAGGGGAAGATGATTATGACTCATCATAGAACTGAGACGCACAAACGTAGACGTTAACCTGCAAGTACCCGTTAGCAATCAATAATGCATACGCCAGACGCAAGATGGATTGAAAACTCAAGATGCAAGACGAGGTCTACAGCACACTGGAGTTGATATAGGTATCTCTAGTATAATTCATGATTAAGTTTTGTCTCAATAATGCACATTTGATTTTCAGGGTTCCGTATCCAAAGGGTAAAACGGGGCCCTATTACTAAGACTTTGGTGTCCGTCTGTCTCATGAATCTTGATAGTAAGGCAGTTGAAATTTTCAGAGATGATTTGTTTCTGCTGCCACTATAACAGGACATAGTAAAAACTAGAAGAAAATAAATATTTTTTCGATGTGTAATGAGGATATATTAAAAAAAAAAGTATATATGTGTTTATATCAATTGCTTAGTACCCCTAACACAAGCTCTATTTAAGTTGGGACTAGATGGCGTTGTGTGTTAAATGTCCAAAATATTTATTTATTTATATTAATTCATTTAAGGGGGCCTCCATAAAACGATCGTGATTTTTTTCTCGTTTTTGCTCAATATTTTATAACGGCAACAGGTAGACATTTGAAATGTATAGATTATGGTACGGAATCGTTCCTGCGCGAGACCTACACGCACTTGGACGATTTATTATTAATAAGAGAAATTTTTACATTCAACTACAAGTAAGTTATTAAAATAAACTATTCGACTTTTTAATTTTTAATTTTTTACATTCCTTCTCTGTAGAAACTCTAGGAAACTCATAATTCTCCGAACTAAATTTCATAGATACTCCTCCATTCAGATAATACATATATATAAATACATTTTATATAACTAGCATAACCCTATATGCTGCTGAATCTAAGTTTCAAAGCATACCCCTATTCGTTATAGCACACAAAAGCTTAGAAGAGTAAAATGATTTACGAATGGCAGACAGGCAAAGACAATATTTATACCATCTAAACGCTAATAATTTACCTTAAAACACTGTGTGTGCAAACGTCAACAACAACGGTCATTCACGACGCTCTAAACAGTTTAACTGAGCTAGCGTTGGCGAATTTTGATGTATAGCAGAATAACGCTACCGTGTTCCGCTATCGTTTTAGCAGGCTCTATTTGTTTAACTGTACTTCAGCAGTTACGACTGTGGAGGTTTAACTGTGTAATATATTGTAGATTTGCTTGTATTTTACCTGGCTGCGAAAGAAGGAGGGTTATGTTTTTCGAATGTTTATATGTATGAGTGTATATTTCTTTGGCACGCCCTAAATGGCTTGTTGTATTTTTTTATGATATATGTGGCAAACGAGCAGACGTGTCGCCTAATAATAAGCGATTACCATGGACACCAGAGGCGTCACAAGTGCGTTGCCGGCCTTTTAAGGAGGAGTACGCTCATTTCTTGAAGGTTTGAAGGTCGTATTGGTCCAGAAATACCGCAGGTGACAGTTCATTACACAGTTTTGTTGTGCGAGGCAGAAAGTTCCTTGAAAAGCCCACAGTTGTGGACTGCCAACCATCTAGATGATGGGGATGAAATTTCTGTCGCGAAAGATGATGTCGGAAATAGGCGGCAGGAATCAGCCCGAACAATTCCTCGTAGTACCTCCCATGGCAAATGCGGTAAAAGATCAGTGAAGCCACATCTCTACGCAGCGCCAATGAGTCTAGCCGAATTGAAACTTCTTGGGAATCGACGATTCGAGTCGCTCTCCG
Organism: Hyphantria cunea; assembly: GCA_003709505.1. Taxonomy (NCBI): domain Eukaryota; kingdom Metazoa; phylum Arthropoda; class Insecta; order Lepidoptera; family Erebidae; genus Hyphantria; species Hyphantria cunea. The sequence goes on along the minus strand of PKRV01000107.1, from coordinate 245,446 downwards.
TTGAATTCGGTCCGAAGGGAGGAGCTGATTTCATGTGAGTGGTATCAATAAATTTGTCTTAGTCGTGAGAGTGACACTTGGTACATCAAAATTTAAAAAAAAACAAAATTAAGGATTTTTGGAGTCAAAAAAAAATCTTAAAAAAAAAATATTTTCAAAATACATCGAATGTGGTTTCAAAATGATAAGTTTTTAATGGTGATTACCAATGTATATATATGACGACAGTCGTACTGTATTCCAGATACGAGAGACGGCGACTGGATGGCGCTAGTGGAACGTGCACCGGACGCACCATTTTAAAATATATTTAGTCGATTTAATTTTATATCGATTATTTGGCTCAAAAGACTTGGATTCAAATATTGTGACATCACCCCTTCCTACCCCTTCCTAAGCGACTGCCTTTATAATGCACGCATTTCGAACGATTGCGCCGTGGTGCACGGACCACTGTTTCTCTACAGTCAGTACTGCACGATTATTGGATGTGGAACGTTATCTCTAATAATTAGTACTATCTATATTGCGGTGGGTACGTACTGGCAGTACTGGCCTTTGTGACCGCTTTCATTGGTATAGTAAGATATTTAACTAATTCTACACCTTTGTTAATTTCCTAGGCTTAAGATATTTTGATTTATTTGAATTATTGAAATAAATTCTGTATATTGCCATATCTAACTTTTACTTCTAAAGCTGGGCCTAACCCGATATATATATAGGATAGTAGGATATAAGATATATATATATATATATATATATATATATATCTTATATCCTACTATCCTATTAATATTATAAATGTGAAAGTTTATGACTTACTCTTTCACACAAAAATTACTGAACGGATTTGGATGAAACTTCACAGTAATAAAGCTTTTACAACAGAATAACACATAGGCTACTATTTGTCGCGATAACCAAAATATACGCGGGCGGAGCCGCGGGTATAACCTAGTGTTTCCTATATGATATTGACGCAGTCGGGTTTAATTTTTTTAATAATTCATTACTTGTTATTGATACTGAAAAGCTATGCGGTTAACTTTATTTTTACTTTGAAGTTTAATTAGGTAAATTTTCTGTACGGAATTAAAGTTGTTTAAGTGTGATTTATAGTGGTGAGGTAGTAGTAGAAACACAAAATTTTCTTTGTTGTGGACTGTGGTCGTAATAAAACTTATAGTGATACATTTGAGATGGAAGTTGTTCAGGAGACTAATTCGACCCTCCTTCTTTCGCAACCGGGTGAATAGTAAGTACTAAAGGCTATACGATTTAAAGCTTGTCTTGGGAATCAGTAGCCCGGACGACTATGAAACGCTCCAACGGGATACAGATAGTGTTGTAGCCTGGGGTATTCACAACCGGTTAGAATTTAATACATCTATTTTTTTTTTTTATATTTATGCTGCCAAAATGACTCTGCCCTGCCTGATGGAAAGCATGAGCAGAATCCAAGAGTGTTGGTCACCATCCTCAATGCGAAAAAGAACAATGCAGCATGGTGACCCACACTATGGCGGCCTGGGGGGAAGAGGGATAGTGGGCGGTGGATTGGGGTATGGGCCTCCGGTATCCTCACTCACTTGATGAATCACAGCGTAAGCGCTGTTTCACACCGGTTTTCTGAGAGGCCGTGGTATCACTCCGGTCGAGCCAGCCCATTCATGCCGAAGCGTGGCTCTCCCACGGTACATGCAAAACGATGACATTTACTCGATCTCGCACTCCGTACACCCACAGCTATAGAATATCGGATGCCCCTATGGATCGAGTCCCAGAGATATGTGGCTTAGGTTGAAGTCTGGACCGCACCTGACCTTCAATACGCATATCACCAATCTCTTCGCCTTTTCGATGCGGAAACACTATCATCGTATTGTACTTCTCTTTTGTTCGCAGTGTACTTTGGAGTATAACTTCATAATCTGGACCCGCATGAGGCGAGATACAATACGATACTAGTACGCGTTCAACGGAAATTCGCTTGATTTTTATACTTAAAGCTATATGGCCTTTACCCATATTTATACCCATCGCTTTTCGTCCTCGGCATGGTAGGTGTTGATACACTAGCACTACGACGCAAGTGTGCTCTAATGGTACACTATTATTTGTTATTAAATAATAAAATAGAAAATTCAAATAGGTTGTCTCGTTGCATGTTGTGGGTAACAAACCAGTATACACGGCTACGACCTCGCCGTCTCCTCACTGCGCCGCAGGTGCGGACGTGTACGGCACAATACGCTCCGACAAGTCAGGCAGTCTGCTCAACTCTCTGATTGCTCAGTACCCGTATATCGACTTATTCCATACCAATTTGAGTACATTTTTTAAATTTTGTATATGTTTCCTTAGTGATAGGAAATATGAGTATGTAATAGACATTAATTTTCCTGCTTTTAACATTATTTATTAACGTACTGGCTCGCTGTACGTGTTGGGTAAACTGTAAGCTGATCAAATAAATGTATAAATAAAACGGTCTACATAAACTCATTCATAAGGCCAGAGGATGTTCCAAAATTTTCTACTTTATACGTTCTAAGGTTTTTAAATATATCAAGAAAAATGCATTGAATATGTAACAGAACTAGGAATGGAAATAGCGATAGTTCGTATTTTACGAGAAACGTATTTTTTTTGTATTGGATTCAACATTTTATGCATTGTTACGTATTTGAATTAAAAATTGTATTTATTTGTAAATTAATAATTCATATTCCTATCACTCAAAATTGAATTGTTTCAATTTTCGACACTAGTACATTACAAGCTACTCGAGACAGGCCTCTTCTATTCTAGACAACTCTGATCAAATTAAATTGATTTAATATTTAAGATTGTTGGTATCAATTTCAAACTACTATAAAGTACTCAAAACATGTTTAATATCATCTTCAACCACTTTCACTAATGCAGTCATATTTCGTTAAGGAATGTGTTTCTATGGGAGGGGCCGCGCCGTGCCCTCATCTCTGTAGTAGGCAGTGACCTCTCGCTGCCGGCCGTAGTTCGTTCTATGGTCGACGACGAGGAGTCCTGGGATGCGGTGGTGTCCTTCTGCGAAACCGTCATCTCGCAGAAGGCTGCGGAAAGGGAGAGGGAGATCCTGACCTCTCTCTCAGTCCGCAGAAGGCGCACCGGGCGTCGGAGGAGGGCATACGCTGACCTCCACCGGCCTCCCTAACTGCGTCCAGGGGCGGTGGACTTGGGGATGTCCGTCGCCCCCAACCAACTGGACCCGAGGTGGCGGCGCTTAGTGTTCCTGTGCGCCCCTCTTTGAAGTCTCGAGGGGAGTCAAATACCTCACTCCTCTCGCTGACGAGATGTGGTCCGCAGCAGCGNAGGCTGCGGAAAGGGAGAGGGAGATCCTGACCTCTCTCTCAGTCCGCAGAAGGCGCACCGGGCGTCGGAGGAGGGCATACGCTGACCTCCACCGGCCTCCCTAACTGCGTCCAGGGGCGGTGGACTTGGGGATGTCCGTCGCCCCCAACCAACTGGACCCGAGGTGGCGGCGCTTAGTGTTCCTGTGCGCCCCTCTTTGAAGTCTCGAGGGGAGTCAAATACCTCACTCCTCTCGCTGACGAGATGTGGTCCGCAGCAGCGGTCCGGCACCATTCGGGGATTACGGATGCCTTTTAAGTTTCCGTGATCCCTGGCGTAGGATAGAGACGGAAAACCGGGGGGTTTTAATCAGTAAAAGTCTGACAGACCCCTTCGCTCTCTCCCCAGAGCGGAGGACATCCATGAGGATTTCACCCCGTTAAAAAAAAAAGGAATGTGTTTCTAAATCTAACTTTCAGGCAAAGTTTTAAAATGGAATCAAACAAAATACATATACTAGTTTTACCAAAAAGTTTTTATCCTAAAATTATCAGTGATACAAATGTTAAAAAGAAATGGTACACAAGGTAAATAATTACAAATATAGTATTTAAAATTAAAAACGTAGTTCACCTAAACTGGCAGAATACAAACATAATCTCTGCTATATCAAACGTAAAACAAAAAGAATCTTTGTAAAAAAGATTGGTGGAAATATTTTTCGGATCCCTGCAATTGTATACATTTGCAACCCAACGGAGTACGCTGCCGTATATTTGAAAGAACAAGCCCGGACAGCCAGTGGCTTTGTTTTCATCCACGCATCTGTATTACTAGCTTAACAAAGAGGGATAAAATTGGCCCCAACGTTCCGTAAGAACATTTTTCTGTACATTTTAGTTAAATTTAGCTATTCAATTTCTAACTCCAATCTTTTCTAGAATGAGCCTAGCAGTTAATCCTCTCGTAATAGAACAATAAATAAATAATATTTTCGGATTAGATATCCGAAAATATTACCAACAACAACACCATCCAATCCCAAATTAAGTTAGAGCTTATTCTAGTTTATATTAAAACATAAAATATTTGGTTATATTTATGTGTAGTAAATAACTGAAATAGATAAATCTTATAATTTTTTGTTAATATATTTATTCATTTAAATATTATACACAGAACATACCCTAACACCAAAACGAAAATTTGCAGATCATACAAACATTTGCTCCGACACGAGAATTGTACCCGAGACCTCAAGCACAGCAGTCACACATGCTACCACGTGACTAGCTATGTACACAAATATAGAAATACTAAATAACAGCTTGAAGTGTGGTAGTTGGTCCCCTTACCTCGGAGAGCACGTAAAGATATCGGCCCTGCGCCAGATCGGTCCCCGGTCGTGTCTGTTAACCGTCCCATCGGATTATGCGACAGAGGGAACAGAGAGTGCACCTGTGTTTGTACACTATAATATCTCCTGTGTAGTAAGCTGGTCTCTCTATAGAGAGATGTAAAGATTATAAACAGGGTTGTTCAGTTACGTATAACAAGTGAATGTCCAACCGAACATTGTGTTTTTGGTAACCAAAGTAAAGAAATTTAATCTAATTAGATTTCTAAGACCAACCAACTTTCATTTTATAAGCAGTTTGAGAACCTAACAATCAATGTTTCTGTGAATCTTACTCTTTATTATTCAAGTTAAATGTTTATACATTCTATATTTAATTGCTGTATTATATTTTATAAGACTCATCAGACATCACTGGCGATAATAACTCTTTACGGGTCGAGTACATTACCGTAATAATGGTGTGCAACTAGCACTCTCATAAATCATATTATTGGCATGCAAATAGTATAATAGACATTGGTGTCAATATTACTGAATAACATTAATTTAATTTAATTATGATTTCTGTCAATATTCATGTAACCAATTATTACGAGATAACAAATAGTGAAGTTTATTAAATATCATAATAGTTTATTTATGTCAATTTAGTGATGTCAAAATAATTTAGAGATGTCAATAGGGTAAAAAAGGCGAAATATAAAGATATGTATAAAATCTACGTAAATAGTCTTGAAACTAAACGAAAATAAATAATTATTTCATTTTATATGAGTTTCAGAATAATTACATATAGAGCTCAACAATCGAGTAAGTGAGCAGGGTATCTAAGTCCCTGTGTAATATCTAGCTACATCCGGTAACAAGATGGCCGGCCCGGATATCCGTCGCTCTCAGATGTAGCCATTAAAGTTATGTTATATTTACTCAAAACGTTTCATTACGGTATCCGTTTTAGTATATTTTTGTTGGAGTTGAAAAATGGTATCTAGAGATTTTACTATGAAATTCTTTTTACTAGTTATATAGCTGTGTTAAGATACTTAGTTATGAAGATAATACTATTTCTTTCTATTCCTGTAGCTTTTGTTAAAAGATTAATAAACTCTACCCGTCTACATAAAAAGTTTGATAAAGCTTCATAGCCTATGTCACATGAGCCATTATAACGAAAGTAAAGTTAAAATAGTTTAATGTTAATAATTTTCTTATCTGTAGGCGCTCATAGCCCAGTTGCACTCGGTGATTAGAAACAATCATCGAGGGTAAGCAACGATGGCGCGGTCAGTACCTGGATGGGTGACCGATGGTGGCATGTTACCATGAGCGTCTCCGTGATTCGGAGGTCACGTTAAGCAGTCGGTCCCGGTTGTTATCATACGATAACAGTCGTGAAGCTTAGTTGGAGGCCTTCGGGCGGCTTAAAAACATCCAACGGCAAGATTTACGTAGCCACAACGTATTCTTGGCAGTCCCCAACCCGCACTTGGCCAGCGTGGGGACGTATGGCCTTAACCCTCTCCTGAGAGGAGACCCGAGCCCAGCAGTGGGACATTATGGGTTGTTGTTATTTTATGTTATAATTTTCTTATAATTTTTTTAATGGGACTTATGACTACCAGTGGTCTGCAATACGCTGATAATGATGATGAAATTAAGACACAGAAAAAAACAGTTTACATAGTATGTTTTTTTATTTCACAATTTTTATCCTTAGGTGTATTTATTACTAACTTAAATGGTACTAAACAGTAAGTTTACTGTTATCAGTAAGAAGAAAATTTCCAAATCAGTTCATAATTGACAAAGTTTAAGGCAACACGAACGACTTTTTTTAAGTCGATTGATAAACGTAATTCATTTAGTTCAACTTAAATTGTTGTTTAACTTCAATACAATGGTAATAATTAACTATATCACAGCTAATTAAAAGGCATAATAAATTTTAAAAAAGGATTTAATGAAACTGTGTGTATATTTAATTTTATTATCTCTAATATGTACGTATATGTAAAAATATAGTGAAATAAAAGTAGAAATCAGTTTATTTTAATAATATCCGAGAGCATTAACTAAATATAAATAAAGCAACTAATAGCAATCAAAACATTTCAGCACCAAAAAATGTAATATTTCTCACACTAAATTCACCTGGATATTTCACTATCCCCTTGAAGGAAACACCGGTCTATTTTTCGATCAAAAAATTATTGAGCCATCCTATCGCTTCCTCGCATTCGGTCGTCATTCAGAACCTTTAAAAGCCGATCATAAAAATAAAAAAAACCAGTCGCAGGACAATAGAGTTGAAAGTAATTTTTCACGCGTGTATAGAGCTACGTTCAGCGTAAAGGCACGTTTAAATGAACTGTCAAGACTATTTGAAGTTTCATTTCCAGTTATTGTTATGCATAACTAACTGATTTAAGAAAGTATTACTAAATTCAAAGCATCTAAATGATGATAAATTGTTTAAAAATTGTAAATAGTTTCCTTCCCTTCCTTCCTTTCCCTCAGAAGTATAAACGATTAAAATTAATAAACTAAAAATTAAGTAATTCAAAGCTTATGAAAAATATGAAGCGGCATATTTATTTAACAGGACAAGCTAAAATGGCAGTGAGCTGGCCATATTAAACGCAGAACTGATTACCGTTGAGGTAAGCGGGTTCTTGAGTGGAGACCGCATTTCGGTAAAAGTAGTGTATGACTTCCACGGATCAGGTGGAATAACGCTCTGCGCAAAACGGCTGGTAGGAGTTGAATGCGAGTATCCAAAGATTGTCCAGCAGTGAACTGCTAGAATCATTAGATCATGATGATAAAATCTATCTGTATTCGGATACTATGCATAATGGTCCATATTTCATAAGAGCTTCGAACTAGATAGCGATTTGTACAGTCCTACAGAACTATCATTATAGTCACAATAACAATGACTGATAGCCATATAAAACCTCAGCAAAAACACCATCAATATATGCGAGGCTTTGGACGATATAACTATTATCTGTTGTCCGATGTAATAATGTTCTATTGTACAGGAAAATGCCCTCTATATTGCTCGGTGACTCGCGGTTTTAATTCACTTTCAAAATGTTATTTAGGCAGACATTTTTACTACCCAGTTTTACGCGAATAACGTTGAATAATAGTATTAACGTAAAAATGATTATCGCGTTGGCCTATTTGAGGTCAGGAAATAAAGGTGTTGGAAACTTTCCCACAATATTTTGCTCTAAAACTTATCAATTAATTTATAAATTACTTTTAAAATTATGTTAAACCAAATAGTAGTACATGTATACTGTAAATCAATATGTTTACATAAATAGCTACTCTATAATACTTGAGACATTACAATAGATTTTTACGTGTATGTATAACCTCTGCAGCTTATTACAGCAAAGCGTATGACACTTGTGTCAAGAATTTAGTGAAATAGACACCTGACTATTTCAGTAAATACTTAAAATAAATATGATACGCTCTGTACTACGCTTTATTTTATTTATTTATTTATTTATTTAATCTTCATGCAATTACATTGCAAAAGGCGGACTTAATGCCATGGGCATTATCTTCCAGTCAACCTTTAGGTGGTGCAGAGCTACGTGTAGTAGGTGTATTTTTGAAGCAAGTGAAAATTATTGTTCAAATTGTACAAGGTTATTCAAGGTACATACAATTCTAATTATACGTTGTATAACTTTAAATAATTATAATTAAACAAATTTATCGAATGTTACTACACGCAAATTAATTGAAATTTTTTAAAAATTGTTTTACTAAATACTAGTTTTAATCAGATTTTGCATTTGTGGTGTGTAATTTCAATAATTTTACTATAAATTAGAATATTATACTGCTGCCGTGATAAAAAACTAGAACTGAGGGTAGTCTGATAATTGTTGCCACCAAAATCACTCCATAAATCTGAAGTACAAAGTCAAAGGAACTTGCATTTTATATCAGTACTAACTTTTGCCCGCAGCTTTTGCTGGTGCAAAATGTTTCATACATACTTTCATCCCTTAATTTACCATTTTGCATTTTGAAAAATACTTAAATTTATAAGGATTTCATTACTTTAAATGCACTAAATGTTTAAAGAATTTTAAGCAAATTCATCACAGGAATTAAATTTTATACAAATTTTCATCCCGCATTTTACGTCCTTAGGGGTGACATTTTTAAAATTTCTTTATTAGTGCTCACTCACGTTGTATAAATAAACTACATTCAAAATTTCAGAATTCCAGGTTCTGTGGTCTGGGCTGTGCGTTGATCTCTGGGTACCTTAGTGAGTCACCTTCCTCTTTTATATACACAGATATATAGATAGTGCTCGTACTTCTGGAAGTTTTATGTAATGCGTGACCAGTTCTTTGAAAGTAATGGTATTTCATCATGCTTTAGAAGGTTACGCAAATAAGCATTCTTCACTATTCTCTAGGCAAAATAACCACTAGTTTTTAATACTACAGGCTTTGTATATCCTAGCCTACTAGTCTTATTAATATTATAAATGTGAAAGTTTCTCAGAATGTATCGATGTTTGTTACTCTTACATGCAAAAACTACTGAATTAATTAAAATATAACTTTACAGTAATATAGTTACACATTGACATATACGAGGGTAGAACTGTAGGCGAAAGCTAGTAATATATAAATGAAAAGTTATACCGCGAATCGAATCATTTTTTTTTAATCGCGACCACTCTCAAATCCTTAGAAAATCATTAAAAACGATTCACCCGTTTAGGAGAAATTTAGTCACATACACACGCATAAAAGATTTATATATATATATATATATATATATATATAACTATTTGATAAATAATATATATATATATATATATTATTTATCAAATAGTTATAGCATTTATTAACATAAATTACAATTCTAATTTGTTAATACAAATATTCAAAACCAATCAAACACAATCAAAGAATTCATGTCATTATAATAACCCACCCCGGATCGCTCCCGGCGAAAAAGAGCCCATGACACTAGCAGCGCTGCCCCGCTGTTAAATAGTTAACTTTTAATGTTGATAGGTAATTTTCATATAAAAATTAAAGAACAAAACTCAGAAACGGTTATGTTATGCACGTGTAACGGTAACAATACGTCAAGTAATGTGTCCGTTACTTGACGTATTGTTACCGTCACTTAGTTAAGTAAATCTGTTTGGGAATATCCTAAGTTCTTAACTTGTTATGATCGCATCTGTAAGCTATATAGATTTAGTATTTCATCAGATGAACTTTGCAATCAAAGTTCATTAACTGAAATCGTTATTTTGTTTCACTTAGTAATACACACTAATTAGTAGGTATACAAATAATTTAAATTGTAGTGTTAGTCTGTAATTTCAATCTAATAGCTTTTCACTGCATGCAGAATCATCCATATAGGTCGTCAAGTATGGGACACCATGCTACATTCTTTCTTTGTCTGCATTCGCAATGGGTACGGTGACCATGGATCTACAGAGGCTTACGTTAAGCAGCTAAAACAAAGCCAAGAATTTTAGATTTTTTATTGCTAGACATATTTAAATCTAGATATAGAGGGAATTTCAGAATTTAATAATAATACAGATACAAAACTACTCTGAACCCGTTCAGTCATTCAAATCATCAAAATCGGTTTAGTAGTGTAGTAGGAACATACAAATATAATGATGATGATGTTCTCCGGCGACCACGCTCAACGTAGCCAGTCAACTACTTAGGAGATATTATAGTGCACACGTGTGCGCAAACACAGGTGCACTCTCTGCTCCCTCTCTTTCTCATAATCCGATGGAACGGTTAACCGACACGAAATACATATACTGTCAAAACTATAACACTACTTTTTAGCTACGCTGTGGTGGCGTTAAAATTAAATAAAACCTTATTTAATTTCAGTTTAAAATTAGATATATCAATACTAACTATTGTTAGAAATGGTTTAACATAATTTATGACAACATATTGTAACGAGGTTCCAAATAAAAATACACAAATTTAACTTACAGCATGACACACAGCGTCTCCAAGACTAAACAACTGGATATATTAAATTAAGTATCTAATATGAGATCTGTGTAGACATGGTTGTTTGTGGAAACCGCAGCGAACGATATTGGAGCAATAAACTTGAGATAGGAGTAAATATTATTGAGCTGTACTTGGGTACCTACGCAATATAGCCTTATTCGTATTCAATATTATATTGAATGTTTAAGGAAATAATAAAATTTCATATAAAAATAGGATTTTATTAGTGGAATACGAATGAATAAATGAGTGTTTTTCAATTATCAGTATTGTAGATACGGTAAACTTTTTTATGAGAGATTTGCAAAGCTACAAAATGTACCGGAGATCTGGCGCCATCTATTTAAACTGTGATGTACTACTTCAAATTATCTGTTGCTGAATCGCGCTTAAAGTGTTTACATAACTATGTAGGAAGCCATACTTGAGCGCATATTTACAGACTTGTCTGAAATAATGCTTCTGATTGACAGAAAAGCATTGTTAAGCAAGTGTTTCTTTGTTTTTCCGAGAATGTGATCAGAGTCGTAAATGTCCCGTTAGCATCATCTTTTTTTACAAGAAGGTTTAAAGGTGTCTGACATGACAAACTCTAATCATTTTGTATGTATAAAAATACGGATACTATCTAACTAAATCTTTTTTTAAATTATCTCTGTTTACCACCAATTTTATATTCATTTTAAGTTTTAAACTACCTTCCTTGTTATTCATACGTCTAAAAAATAATTGACTTCTTAAAATTCTTAATTTTCTGAAACTATTTTTTAACTAAAATGATTATGAGCAAACTACTTTTAGGCATACTAATCTTAGAACATAGCTCAGCCGCTACGTAAGTACTACGCCAGTTTTACTTCCATTACGCGTCAAGTGCGCCGCCAGAATTATAAAGTTACTTGCAAAGTGGCACTTTAGTGCTACGAAAATGCTGCGTTGTTAAGCTCTACGGCTTACACGCGAACTGCTACGGGGTAGCAAGCAAGCCTTCGTGTTTTAATAACGTGTTCATGATTGACGTGCTACGTTCAACGCTACCTTAAATACACTTATATTTTATACGAGAACATGAAAAGGCTGGAGCCGCTCAGTTTAGTAAAATTACTACCTTTGAATTTATGACTCAAATTATTAATTAACTAATGTTATTTATTTAAAACTACATTATATAGGGTAGTCAGAGGCAAAAGCAGAATAACCATCATTATGAAGTACATAAATAAACAAAAACATAAACATACACCAACGCTAGTAATGAGTATTCAGATGCACAGCCTCCAAATTTGTCAACTACAATTTAAGTAAGTAAAATAATTATTAATATATATTGAATAATCTGGAAGAGAAGAGAAAAAGCATATTAAACATATATATAATATAATATAATAGCTGATACAATTTTAGTAAAGAATATTGATGGATGCACCATGGCATGTCACCAATGAGAGACTCTACCGCAAACTTGGTATCGAAACTGTTAAAGAGGAAATGAAAGACAAAGTTAAAACCTACAAAGACAGATTGCAACAACATCTAAATGCACTCGCACAACACCTCGTGGACAATATATTCCCGGGAGTTCGCAGGTTAAGGAAAAGGAGTACCATGGGAGTTATTCCTTTTTTAAATGCCATTGGGTTTATATTATAACACGTCTTAACCAACATAAATGTTAGATATATAAAATGTCTTTAAGACAGATAGCAATAATAATAATAAAAATAAAATGAAATATCTGGATTTATCTCACGAGATTGTTGATATGTGGAATGTAGATTCGGTGATCATTGTTCCGATAGTTGTGTCTGTTCACGAATTGATAGCCAAGAGCCTCGACCAACATCTCAAGAGGCTCACGTTGGATGGCTGGATCAAGGGTCTGATGCAGAAGGCAGTCCTTCTTGACACGGCTCGTGCGAGCGAGGAGATTACTGTCTTTGGAGCCCTAACCACCGGTTTCTTGGTCCCTGTACCCGAAGTCAGTGGTCTACTATTTTTTTATATTTTTAAATGTATTTCTTTTTATATGTATATTTAAAAATGTAAATAAAATGTATATGTGATTTTAATAAAGAAAATAATAATAATAAAGGAGAAAGATATTCTTCTTCAGTTTCAGGTCGCGTGGTGACCTGAGACTGAAGAAGAGAAGGGGAACTTAACACTGATATTTTTGTACCGTTGTATTGCTTCCGTAGCACCTGGCGTACAAGCATAGCTTTCCCACGGATAAAATCCGGATATAATACGAATTTAATCCAGTAAGAGATATTGAATGCAAAATTAAATCACACACGCAAGTATGAAAATGTAAATTAAACCAGTTGGAAAGTGAATTTTGAATATTACGTTTATAAATTTGAATCTGTTAAACTGATTATCAACTGAAAATGCAATGTTTGGTTTTGAAAACAATAAGCGGTATTAATATTATTAAATGTGTATGATTTATTTTCTTTAGACCTTTGTTTTGCACATAGTATTTGTCATTTACTAAGACTGATTAGCGAGTAATGTAACCCGTTTGAAATGTCGGGAAATAGAAGGTATCGTAATCATTTCTATAATTTTTCGCGACAAAGTCTTTCTGTATAGCAAGAAATATATTAGTGACAAACCTGTCTGTTGGTGCTACTGGTAAGTATGTAGACATTAATAATAAAAAAATTTGAGGCTCAAGTTCAATTTTGAATAACAGGAAGCATAATGTAAAGATAAAACTCCTGCAGAAGGTTAGTAGCCAAGACACGAAAAATAATTTAAGAAGATAGATTTAAGGTCAAAGACATGAATGCAAAGATTGATAAATAAATAAATAAAATAAATATTTTGGACGTCTAACGCACAACGCCGTCTAGTCTCAAGCTAAGCAAAGTGTTTATTATGGGTACTAGACAACTGATATAAATATTTTTATAAAGCTTTTATTAGTAAATTCGTACATATTATATATAGAAAACACACAACAACAACATTTGGTCCGACCCGAAAATGGAACTCCAGACCTCAAGCACAGCAGTCGCATACGCTACCAATTGTAGTAGCGTATACATATGTAAGGAAATATATGGCATAAACATAATGTATGCCAAAAATCAATAAATTTAATATTGATTAAAGTTATTTATTATTGGCATAATATAACTTAGTTAGAAAATAGAAATCAAGCAAGAAATAGATTTGAGATATTGACCACATTGACGACAACATCATCACCATGTCAACAGCCTCTAAGGCTCAATTGCTAAATATAAAACTCTTTAGAAAGGAGACTGGCGAGTTAATGGAGGACGGGGAAGTATGGTGTTAGTTTTAAGTTGACCTTCTCTTATCATTATTGTTTTTTTCCCTAATCGCCTCTTACGATACCCATGAGTTGATTAGGGGTGGTCACAGTTTGTATAATTAGTCAGACACCATACGGTTCAGACAGTCTTCAAACTATCCGCAGCACAGTACTATTCAAGTGTGAAACTAGAATACCTATAAGTTTGAAACGCTTTCTAAATTCGACCGTGTACTCATATATTGCCGAGGTTTGTGTAACATTCGACAAAAGAGAGGTATCGTCGTTTCGACGGATTTGGTTAGCTAATAGATGATAGTATGTGATTTTGTCAGGACGGAGATGGACGCTGCCATTAAGTTGACATACAATGGTTCGTATTTGATTACGAGAGCAGTTTGTAGCTCTAACATCTCACAATCAGTTAAAGAGTGGAATTATTACCATACCATACCTCGTTACCATAATTAATTATTCAGTGTTCTGTTTTAGAGCCTTGGTTTATTATGAACAAGTTATATGGATAAATTAATTGTTAGTCGTGTGAACTTCCTATATAAAATCCACAAATTATGCATGCATGTACTAATACATATTAAACGTCATCAGTACCATGTCATTTGACTTTGACATGACCAAATGTTACAAGCCTCAAAATAAAATGTTTTTTTCTTTTTTATTTATGTACTGTGTTTGGTTCATTAAATTTTAGTTTGTATGCAATGTATTTCAAATACAGTTTTATTAAATATTAAATAAGGATTTTTTTTAATTTAACTAATTTTGAGCAATCACAACCATTTGTTTGACATTGTTTTCACTTCGCATATGATTGAATTAACGACTTCGACAAACAATGAAAAAAAAAGACAGTCATAAGAACTGCAGATAGAAGTGGAAACTTATAACTTAGAATGTTATTTGTAAAATTAATTTACCGATTTGGAAATTACATATTTTTCAATTAAAATCATCAACATCAAACGTTATCATGTTGGTGACGCGAACGCTTAAGATTTTCCTCTACCAAAAAGTGCTCAACGCGGCCAAAGAAGTTTTGTGACGTCAGCATGTCCGTGACACCATGACGCTGTGACGCGAACTCATAAGATTTGCTCCTACCAAAAGTGCACAAAGCGGCTAAAGAATTTTTCACTTCAATTAAATACCTCGATGCGAATATTTTTGAAATTTTACCTTAAATTCATTCATACATTAACATATTAAAACAATATTTCGAAATAAAAATGCTATATCACAAACTTCATTCCATCGATTTAAGATCCTCTCACCCAATCTTCTCAAATGGTTTCAAAGACATTTCAAAACAAGTAAAGTCATGCAGTCTGATAAAAGATTTATCTCTTTCGTCACAGTCGGGTTTCACCGGAAGGGACTAAAACAATAAAAGCACATACGAGTTATAGATCAGAGATTACAGCAGTATAAAAGAGAACTATCCATTTAGAACCGTGGTACAGAACAACATATCGTCCACGAGCTTTCGACAATAGTTTCTAGGGAACAAAATTTTTATTTCTAAATCATTATCATTACCCAAATGCGAATGAAGTGTCCTTGTGTTTCTATAGTGTATTTATGTATGTGTGTATATTTCTTTGGCACGTCCTAGAGCCTTACCGGCTTGTCGTATTTTATCTGAGTAGTGTCAATAGATTTGTCTTAGTCGTGAGAGCGACACTGGGTACATCAACCGGTTTTTTTTAATTATTAATTACTTGTTTTTATTTCATTACTAAATAAATAAAAGAAACATATGTCTTTTTCTTGCGTCACAAAAATAGCACAAACAAATATAAACAATTAAATTAAAAAAATGCAGAAAGATTTTCGTTGCTTAAATTACGAATTGATAATTGCTGAACGTGTAATATCAAATAAAAATTAGAGAACACGTATAAACACATTAGCCTCCTTTTTGGCAATTTCTACCTGACGGCGTTTGAAGGAAGGCTATGGTTAATTCTATTTTGATTCTTGTAGACGACAACTACACGAGTAATGACATTATATTTTATAAAAACATGAAACGGACACAATCAACACCCAGATTCAGAACAACATACTTTTAATATATAATTATATATTTATTTTCATATATATGAGACTTTTGACTTTTGAAATTTTATATATATGATATATAGGAAACGCCCACGTGTATATCGGCTATCATCATAATAGTAGGCTATGCCCTTCCACAAGAATTCAAATATCTCCATGCATCGCGGCTGTGATTTAGACGTGAAATCGAAATAGACAGAGTTACTGTCAAATTTCAATATTAATATGGATATACATATTATTATGGGTATACTCATTAGTGTGTGTTCTGTTCATACCACACTATCCGATTTCGAGGTAAATGTGGTTATATGAATTTATACGCCATCACAATGCTGCTAGTATGGTTCATGGATAAAATTGAATTTAATAGGTGAACGTGCCTTTGTGGCTCTGACACTCATAATTATCGGATTCACACGGACCATGTATATTTTTAATTTCACTTGTTTGAGGTGAAAGTAATTGTGTCAATATGTTCGATATATATTGTTTATTCAATGTGAAATTAAATATATATTAATGTATTACTAAAAATGTTAATACATCGAACCAAACATATATACAGTCAGAAATACGGGGGTGTTCTTATTGTGGGATAAATTTTTAAGCTAGCTCAAAACTTTGTTGCATATAAAAAACAAATTTTATTTTACTGGTAAATAAATGATTTTAAACACTAAAATAAATAAATAAATATTTCAGATATCTAACACACAATGCCATATAGTCCCAGCTAAGTAGAGCTTGTGTTATGGGTACTACATAACTGATATAAATACATTGATACGTTTTTTTGCTGTAAATACATACTTATTATAACACCAAAAAGAATTAAACTAAAGAATTGAGTAATAAATTACTTATATTTTAAAACTCAACTACAAATTGGCAAACTCTAGTGAAACGCAAACATTCTATTAAATATATTTCTTTATCATAGATCCAGCGAGAATAAGAAGGGGTTGATCTCCAATAACCTTATTGTTTTACTGCCAAAAAGTTTTTGAAACTAGCCTACAGCGAGGTCGTGGTGTCATTCCGGTCGAACCAGCCCGGCCCAGCTGTGCCGAAACATGTTTTTCTCACGTATTGTGTTCAAATGAATTACTTTTATTTAGCAAATATAAAATAACATCGAAAATAATCTTTCCTAACTTAGGTAAACAGTTATTTAAGTAACTACTTTGTATGGAAACTTTCTAAAGGTACCAGTTTTTCTTCAATCGAGCAACGATAACTCATAACTTATTTATTCCGCCCCAAAAACCTTACGGAACTGTCAAAATTAAGACATAAATCTTGTTCTGGCCTATTCTTCTGGCCAACTGTGTAATTTTATGAAGAATCGAAAATTGTTTTATATACGAACAATGAAGTTTGGAGAAATTGAATTCTGGAATTGATCGGCATTCGAAATTATTGATATTGTGATTGTTTTACTTAAATTTAGAAATGGGCAAAGATTCATACCGTGGGAGAGTCACGCTTCGGCATGAATGGGCCGGCTCAACCGGAGTGATACCACGGACTCACAGAAAACCGGTGTAAAACAGCGCTTACGCTGTGTTTCATCGAATGAATGAGTTTTGCTGTAAATATTCAGCACCAACAAATTGAGAGGCTGGATAAACCATGTATTTTAATATTTTTGTTCGGTAAGTAAATTCTTTCAATCTTTTATATGTAAACGGTTATATCACTATGTAGAAGTGTAGAATGGTGTTAGTATACATTGTGAACACGCTTAGACTGGTCTCTTAAAATTTTTCAGTTTCTTCTTAACATTTTATATTGGTCAATTAACTATATTTTATTATTTATTTTTTATTTATTTTATCTATTATACCGGAGGCCCATACAACAATCCCCCCCCCATCCCCCTCGCCATCCCCCAAAGGCCAGCAACGCACTTGTGACACCTCTGGTGCTACGGCTGTCCATGGGTGGCGGTAATCGTTTACCATCAGGCGATACGACTGCTCGTTTGCCCCTTATACCACAAAAAAAAATCTGAATTTGTGATTTTTTCAAAAGTAAAATCGTCAATCCAAACTAGCTTAGTAAGAAGTTTGTTTGTTCATAATAACCTTTTTAACTAAATTCCTCAATTTATACACAATAGATTTCTTATAAGCAGTAAAACGTTATACCTCACCTAAAGCCCAGTCTGCAGTATCTAAGACAGGCAATAACTTACGAGTTTCCTGTAGCTGTTAAAACCAACAATATCGGTGGAAAATCTGCTCTTGTAAACATGTTCGAACGATCGCTTCCGTTTAAAGTGATACAAGCTTTGTTTTGTTCCATTTACAAGGGCTAAATTAAGCTAAGTTTACACTCGGACTTTCAGTGTGCTTTGCTAATGAGTGAATAATCAATGTCGAAAGGGATTACGATATTTTAACAATTTGTTTCATAAAGGATGGAGTTAAATATGTATTTGTGACCTCAAACAGTCGTTGGCGACCTCAATTTTTTTCTTGGCCTCAAATATTATGTTCTATAATTAGATAATGAAAGAAGGTATTATGATATAAGTTGGGAGATAAGTTTTATTCGCAGATATGAAAAATTTGCTTGAAATAATTATTAATGGTAATTAGAATTGCGCCTCGAGTTCTCAATAATCGAAAACTTCAGTAATCTTTCACCACATGTTTGTTTTCTGTGGCTTCTGTACTACTTCTAAGGATTAAACCACGATTTCTAGCAAAGGCTATGCTACACAATAATGTACATATAAATACATTTTATGTTTTGTAGTAGGAATTATCTGAAAAGTCATACAATCGGGCTTTAAATAAAAATTAAAACTAATTTGAAAATAATGATAGTAGAGTCACCATGGTAAGCTTTCAAATAGCTTTTGAAAGGCTAGCTTTTGTACAAAAGCATGATAAAGAAGTAGCCCCAAGCATATATATATATGTAACAAAAAGTTGTATTTACTGAAATGCTGTAATGCAATGTACGCACATGCTCGCAGCACTACTAAAGGATCTTGGTTTGATGCCAGATTATCGCGACTACACGCTTCGAAGATTTTAATCACTCAAATGCGTTGCCAAGACGTCTCCGTCGCTCGTCCAAAACTGTTATAGTTTTTTTTAAATAAACTCAATAAATAGGCGAATTTCGCATCATATTTGTATATACGTATTTTGAGCGTTAAACAAAGCATGTTACAGCTTAATAAATAAAACGGTTTTGTAAATAAGGAAGTTCTTCATTCGGTTTATTTTCTCTTAACTCAATTAATAAAGAATCAATTTAAATAAGCCTCTCGACCCGTATATATATATAGGTACAATATTATCAGGGAAGTAGGAATTCGGGATCTCTAACTTTCTGATTGGTATATTTAGTTTAATCCATTTAATGACCAGGTTTTTAATTGCTATGTAGTTTTAACTAATGTTTGAGTACTAGCTGTTTTAGCCCAAAAACGTTTGTTCGACTAGATTTTCCATTTCGTACATTCATTTGTGTTAGTCCATTGTATAAAGGAAGAAGTTTTATAGCGTAAATGAGCGCACGCGCTGAAAGCTGTCGTGTTACGGCATGTGCCCGAAATCAGAATTTCGACAATGTTTGTTTCTGGCTTGACTGTGCAATTCAAATTTAGAACAATGTAAAACTTTTTTAAAACTAGTTATCAAACGGTATTTTAATATTTTTTTTCTCTGTATTATTGTACAATAAAAATATATATATCTATCTAAAA
>PKRV01000107.1:132742-224943 GCA_003709505.1 Hyphantria cunea | reverse complement strand
TATATATATATATATATATAAAGAAAGTAATGTTGATCAAATTATTTATAACTCAAAAACAGCTGAAT
This sequence comes from Hyphantria cunea, assembly GCA_003709505.1. NCBI lineage: Eukaryota > Metazoa > Arthropoda > Insecta > Lepidoptera > Erebidae > Hyphantria > Hyphantria cunea. The sequence continues at coordinate 224,875 of PKRV01000107.1, read as the reverse complement.
CGATTTGGCTGTGGCTGTAATGTAATTGGTGGCGAGGTAGCTTAAAACCAAGAGACGATATGATACTTCTACATACTTTTTTTTTATTTGCACCGTGAAATTAACCGCTTGTATCATCGCGGGCCTCGACTAATTTAGTATATATTGTTTATAGCTTCATTAATCCAAATTTGAACCCAGCTGTTATATGTATACTATTATTAAAACTTTAAATTTAATTGAATTTGTTTCTTTTCTATTATTAATCAATAATTTTTTTTTTCGTATCGGGCTGTATTAATTATGTAGGTCCGTATAAATTTATTCATATATTAGATACAGAACAGTATCTAGCTAATTATCACAATTATTTAATTAAAAACATAAAGAATAGTTAAACTTACTACTGCTAATAAATCCTCAATACTCCTAATCAACAACATCTCAGGCCCATTGCATTAAGACTACAATAAGTTCAAAGGAACGGAGACAACAGTTTAACAGTTGCTTCCGCCGAGAACTTATCCAGGAATTAATTTACTTCTGTAATACTATGAAAAAGCTTTGAAACTTTGTCCCCAGTCTCACCTTTACTACGTTGAAATAGTTTCTAGACTTTGTTTGAACTATTAAACTTAATTACATCGTGGATATACGAATATCCTGGTGCTTAAGTAACATAACATCTAAGTTTTCAAAATTATATTCTATATAAATAAAAAACAACTGCGTAGAGGAATGGTTTGATTCAATGTCTAATGCTTAATGTTATCTATAACTTCAATTGTATTGAATAATTTCAAAATTTTACGTATTCTTTACAGTATTCCAAGTATGGTAATGTATTTTACCGTATATCATTTTTGTTGGAAAAATATTAGATTAGGTTTGATATAAAATTATCGTTTTTTACACATCTTTTACTTTGTTTTCGGTGCGGCAGTCCAACTGGAGATATTAGAAGCCGAGGAACCAGATGAATCCTAGGAAGGAAATCCTCGGAACCACGATATTCCTTTTTGGCATGGTGGGTAAACTTAGATAAGTTTCTGAATCCTCATCACAACATGATCATTATGTGCCTGTGAATAAAAATCTATACAAGACGCATGATTCTTAAGCTACGGCCTCCGCAAAAACACAGCTTCGTGAATAGATAATATAACTACTAGAAAATATAGGATTGTCAGATTCCCGATTCCTTTACAAAATATTGGCCAATCACTTTCAATGTGCGCCGGTTTAAGCAGATTCCCCTTCGATGGTAGGGGAATTGTGTGAAGGTCGCTTCCAACCGATCATTTTTTTTACCATTTTGATCGGTTTTCGGTAGCAACTCATCTGGTCCCTGTTAAATTTATATTTATAAACACATATACCGTTGAAATACTTTTAAAATGTGCATCATAGAGCTTTCTGAAGTTTAATAACCGAAAGGCACTTATTTAATTTTTTAGGCATAAGCTCATGTTAGTTTTAATACATGTTGTTTTTTGTACCTTATAAATATGTCTTGCCAAGGGCCTATTAGGATTCCAGCATTTAACACGAGCATCGATAATTATGTACCTTGCTACAAATGCATGAAGTTACACAGCATTTCACTTATATAGCAGTCCCAAAAGATACCTCATCAATAAGACAATAATAACAAATTACAATTAAGATGTAGATGAAAAACCAATCTAAAAATGATCAACAATCTCGGAAGACGGACAAAGTGTGGTAAGATTTAAATAACTTAAAAAATCCAAAACGTGTCTCAGCATCATTATCCGTGAAAAATTCGCCACAGCCCGGAAACTCCGGGAAGAATCGTATTTCACACTTTAATCATTATGTAAATTCCTATTGAATATGAAACTTTGTGCAGTGATTATGGTAATGAGTATCGAACCGCGTTCATTTTATTACTGCAAAATTTTTCATTTCGACCTAGGGATAGATATTATATTATGTTTCGTTGGTAAATGCGTGACCGGCCCAATAATGTTGAAGCATCACTAGGCCGCCATGATGTGGGTCACCATGCCGCTTTATTGCATTGTTTGCATTCGTAATGAGTATGGTGATTTCCACTTTTGGATTCTGCTTATGTTTTCCATCAGGTAGAGTAAAGTCATTTTGAGAGAGCCCTATTTATAAAAAACCGCCCAAGTGCAAGTCGGACTCACACACTAAGGGTTCCATAGAAACTTGTAGGTATATTATATGATGTAACTAATAATGTATGCTTTGCACAATTTCACCTTCATCTGTACTAATGTTGTTTCGTATAAAATTTCAAGATTCCGAGTTTACGGGAAGTACCCTGATTTTGATTCCCTTGTGAGTGTCGAAAATTTGCAGCAGAAACGGCTGTATCTTTTGATTGCGTTGGCTTAGAAGTTTGATTTTTTTACAGCTCCAAGGGACTTTCCAAGGGCTTGAGTATTTGACACAAAGTTCAGCTTGATATCTCCACGGGTTCCAGAAAAAAAGTGTCTTTAAAAACAGACAAGTGGACAACAAAGTGATTCTAAAAGGTTTCCGTTTTTCCTATTACGGTACGGAACCCTAAAAACTTCATATCATAATTCTGAAATTTAATATTAATTTGAATAAGAGGAAACGGGAAGTATTTATTTCCACACAAGAAATTGCAGAATTCAAATTGGATGTGATCGGTTGTACCGATCACAAACATACAAACACATTGAGGAACTCTGCCTTTTTTCGAAGTCGACCGTAATCGTACATTATTCTAACAACAAAACAATTTTGGCAAAAGGTTATTAAGAACGTAATGGCATTCCTTAAAGTAGATTTCTTCGTAAAAGTTTTCCAATCATAAAATATATAAAAGCAGGTCTTTATCAAATTACAATACAATAAGTCAAACTCCTACAAAGATAACAAAGACATCGAATAAACAAGTTAATAATTTCATACCACGTTATTTGCAGAGTTAATATACAGAATAATATAAAATTAGCCTTATAACCTGACCTAAGCTTTCGATTGATGGAAACAATTATTTAATAGTGGCTGTACGTTTGCGGTTATTGTATTTATTTATTGTTACAGTTCAACCACCGTGAATATATTGAACAAGAATATTAAATTTCGTGTTGTTTTTTACGTCTTAATATACCGTGGCTCGGTCTCGTTGAGAATTTTCTTGAAATATGCAAGCTGTTACAAAACGTGGTAGTCTCATTTTTGGCTCGTAAACACGATGAAATGACGGAAAATGCTTACTTGCTTAATAATAGGCAAATTCGTGAATTCATACAGAAATCTTATTTTGTAACTGACAAATTTCGTAAAACAAAATGCTGACACGAATGAAGCAAGAAATGTGGAGAATGATAAGAGAACGAATTCATTTTCATGGGATAATTTGGGCATAAAAAAACATGCCTTGCCATATTTAGGCCGCAATGATACGGTCACGGCTTCTTATTATTGGTGCACCCACCCATACGAGGGGCTTAGTAATATTTTAACAATATTTCTTTGAGGGTCACTAAACTTCTGGCAATGCATTTGACTCTGGCTAAGACTAAAATTGAATAGATAATTCATGATTAAGAAATTGCCAAACACAATCTGTCTGTCTGTCACCAATCTGACACCTGCAATGTCAGAGGCGTCTTAAGTACGTTGTAGCCTTTGGGGGATGGGGAAGTTATGAGTCTCTGGTATCCTCACTCACTCTTTGAAACACGGTGTAAAAGCAGTTTCACGCCAGTTTTTGTAAGAGCATGGTATCACTCCGATTGAGCCCATTCATGCCAAACGTGGCTTTCTCAAGGTAAGCGGTGGCAATTTTTTTTTTAACTACCCTTAATGTCCCACTGCTGGGCTCGGATCTCCTCTCAGATTCCGGATCTCCTCTTAGGGTTAGATTATTTATGCGGCTATATTATTTATGCTTATCTTATTTTTACGTCTCATGAATCGTAAACGATAGTCGATAACCGTTGGGATAAACGTCCACAGTAGGACGTCCACAGGCCAGGTGGAGTTATGATTAGCGCAAGACGGTTGGCAGGAGCCGGATGCGAGAAGCCGAGGTTCGAACTAAGTGGCGTGCAATTGGGGTGGCCTATGTCCAGCAATGGACTACGATAGGCTGACGATGATTATGATAAATCGTAGACGTATAAAGATAAAAAAATCTCATTCCTAGAATCTATCAATAATAAATCAAAATATATTTAATCATCTCAAACACCATGTGCACACCTAATACAAAGTTCGCACAATCTGAAATTAGATCCACATCTCAGAGGCCCAGTGCTCGGAAACTACAAACAAAAGTTAACTTTATTTCAAATACGTTAAGGCTAAATACTTGTGTTGCTAACCAGTATCTTGTTTATTAGTTCACGTTGTTAGGTACCTATTATTTTGTAAGAAACGCGAGCCGTATTTTGTAGTAAACGCCTGCAATTAATACTGTTCGCTGGAAATAATTAATATTAAATTACGCTTGTTGTTTGGTTCAAGAGAGAAAGAGATTGACAGGGAAACTTAATTATGATATGATAACGCAAAATGGTCAAGAAACTTTGAAAATTAAAAGTACTACTTAGTTGTATTGTTGATACATAATATTTTATCGATATTTGCAATCATCTAGAAAAACGAATAGTTATTTTGATAAATATCATATAGAATGAAACATAAATAAACTCTACACTTGCTTTTAAAATGTATTGGGATTGTATAACTTGCACAAAATATATTAGTTATTAGTTTTTAAGGTTCTGAGTTCACGGAAAGCACCCTGTAGGTTTTGATTTTCTTGCGATTTTCGAAAATTTGCAGCACAAACGGCTGCATCTTTTGATTGCGTTGGCTCAGAAGTTTGACTTTTTCACAGCTCTAAGGGACAGTAGGCTTGAGTATTTGATATGAATTTCAGCTTGATACCTCCACGTGTTTCTGAGAAAATTGTCTTGACAGACAGACAGACGGACAACAAAGATTGTATAAAGGTTCTGATTTTTTCCTTTAAGGTACAAAACCCTAAAAAATAGTTTCATCAGCAAACCATTGTACCTGCTAAGGCCAATTATTGAATTAGTCTGAATTGAACACAGTTTGCGCGTAAAACGTTTCAATTCTTGTCCTCAATAATCACTCTCGAATGGATAGAAAGAACTGATAAAGGTGGCGTCCTATAGGTGATTTGTCCCAATTTTATTACAATTCTTCCAAAATATATGTTTATTACAAAACTACAGTTTTGTGCTTCAATATTACTCATCTGCTTGAATGCCTCTCTACCACAAAAAAACTTATCAGTTTGTCAAACGCATGTTTTAAAGATATCTACGGATATAATTTTTCATAATGCTGTTATTAATTTTCTAGATGAGTCCCGCGGTATAACTTCACCCGCAGGTAACCCTTTAAAATCGGTTCAGCCGTTGAGCAAGAGTTTAGTCACATACCCACGCAAATGACATTTATATAAACAAAGACTAAATTTGAATAATCTCGCATCCCATAACTTGGCCCAATATCTAATCTGTCGAAGATACCCGCCAAGAGAAAGGCTTACTTATATGCTCGTAATATGTTTTCGTTCAGTAACAAACAGCTTTGGCTTACTCGTTCGGTACGGTACCTACTTAAATTAGTACAGTAGCAAGTACTGCTCGACTAATTTGGGTACGTACCGTCTCCTCCGAGTTCTTATTATGCGCAAAACTTGATTGGATGCCAGCAACAGTCCCTTCATTTTCTTGAGTTTTATTTTTTGAAAGGTAACGTTGAAAGAGGTTCATTGTAATCGAAAATACGAAACTGGCTATAGAGGAAAAACCTTTTCTTACATTATATATTGATAATGTATTAATTGGTAATGCTGATTTAGTTTTATTGCTAGATTTTATTGCACTTTTGTCTATGGTTGTGGTCTAGCTTATGTTTCAAATACTGTAGCGTTATGTATTATAATATATATAATAATTAATTCATTCGCTGCGCGTATGGCCTAGTGGTTTATGCGGTTACTACTGCAGCTTCCTTTTTCGTCAAGCATTGTGGGTTGAAATCCCACACGGGACAACACTTTTTTGTGATTTACAAATTGTTGTTCTGAGTCTAAGTGTTCTTTGTCTCCGTTTCTTGTATATTTGTAAAGTCCCCCTCGACAATATATTCCTAGTGCGGGAGTTATTTTAAAGAAATCTCCTCTTTTCTAGAAGAATATAAATGTGCTACAAAGCTTGTTAGTTGGAAAACCACAAAATTATTTCAAAAAAATATTAATATTCATATATAATGAAATCAAGAAGGTATAAAGTCTGAATACGAAAAATGTACTATTGTGAACATTTTTTTGAAAAGTGAGATAGCTATGTTTTGCCAGTGTTAAACTGGCACATATGTGCTGAATTCCGAATGTGTAATATAATAGTAATAATGCCTTTATTTCAGAAATATATCCATTATATGTAAGTACACAGTAGACCTTGATATCTAGTTTAGTACGTGCAATGTACATAAATAATTAATTACAAGATTGTCTGTCGTTTCTGTCTGCAATTCCAATCAGATGCCACAACCTCATGGAAACGCAGTGTTTAATAATTCTATCGATTATTTTTCACTGAACCATCATCTTCTTACTACTAACTCAATCAAATTTACCTGAGTATCAGTTTTTCCACGGAACGACTGTCATCGTACTCCTGCAACTCAGAGTTTGCCTGTATTTTTTTATGACATAACTGGCAAACGAGCAAACGTATCGCCTGATGGTAAGCGATTACTGCCGCCCCCTGTATATTTGAGGGTATTGATTTCCCAAAAATATTTGCCATAGATGTTAATGACAACCTATAGATGATAATGACAACCGGGACCGATGGCTTAACGTACTCATAACGTATATACTGAGGCACGAGTATGACACACCATCAAACTTCTATACTCCTGACTGAAATCAAGAATTTCTTGTAAGAAAAACTTAACAACACTTTTGACGTGAACCGGAATCGAATCCGAGACCTATTGATCGGACGTTATTTACGGTAACTACTAGATCCACAAGGCAGTTATTAATCGAGGAGTTTAGATATTGTTTTTATAAGTCATGAGGTTTTGAAACTTCATGACTTATAAAATACCACTTAACATTGATGACATGTTTGCTGTTTTGCCAAATAAAACCCTATTATAATTAAAGCAACTTCTTTCCATTATGGCATTTGCCAAATTCGAAAATGGAATCTGCGTTCTGAAGCACCAAATAATAAACATAGTGGCTGCTTCCGAACACATCTTGGTAGTATGAAATAATGTTATTGTAGTTGGCAGCACACGTTGTTGCCTTTGCCCCGAAAGATGTCATCGTTTTGTGAAGAAATTTTTAAAAGGAACAAAGCCAAGTGGATGGTGGGCTAAAAATTATTGCTAAGTTATTGAATTGCATTTGGCTTGAGTGTTAAGTGAACAAATATCTTTATTAGTCACAAATTAACGAAATAAATTTATTATAGTTTTATATTAACCGTTTATTTATTTATTTTATTTTTTATTTATTTGTCTATATTGTATACACATAATAAGATACGGTACAATAGGAACAGTCACAATATATATTTGGAACAACTTGCCAGATAATATCCGACGAGCAAAAACCTTGGATATGTTCAAAAAGCTAGTGAAGGATTTCTATTTATCATTGTGAATAATTTTTGAATAAATTTCATGTTTTATATATATTGGTCCGTATGTGTATTCAGTATATATATATATATAACACAGTAAAAACTTGTCTGCAAAGTGAGTGGTATGTGCTGGCATTTTCAGTTTAAAATTGTCCAATGACCTCAGGTCTCTGCAATGTGTACTTTTTAAGAATTGAAAACGTTCTTTGAGATACGGGGGTGTGTGAGGATGAAACAGAACACTGTATAAAAGAGTAAGAATATGCAGATTCCGGCGAAAGCGTATTGGTAGCCACTTGAGTTTAGAACGAAACTCTGAGATATGATCATATTTATGTAATCCAACGTATCCATACAGATTCCCAAGTTTTTCACCTTATGACTATATGGAACAGCCGTACCGCTGCAATACACTACTGGTATCTGGTGAAAGTTAACTTTACAGTGCAGCCTGGAACTACCCACTATCATGACTTGTGTTTAGGTTGGGTTTATGTTTAGTTCATGTTCCCTACTCTAGTGGTTAAATTTGAATTAAGTCTCGATTAATGTCGTCCACCGCTTGAGTTAAATTATCTGGAGTAGCTTGTGAATAAATTTGGAGGTCATCTGCATAAAGATGGTGGGAAGAAAGTAATTGATTTGTGATTGGGTTGATAAAAACTGCGAAAAGTAAAGGAGATAACACGCCGCCCAGAGGTACACCTCAGGGCGGCGTGCTATCTCAGAGAGCACAGTATGCCCAACAAAACACCGAAATTAACGGTGCTGAACGCGTTGCCATAGTCTAGCAAAGCTAAGACCGTTAGCTTACCCTCGTCCATCGCCGACCTAACGTCATCCGTAATATGGACTAAAGCTGTGGTAGTACTATGGCCTGGACGGAAACCTGACTGGAATTAATTAAAGAAACAGTTAATCAAATGTAAAGGCTTGATTTATTATTTACTGAGCATGATAACGCCCCAATAAAATAATTTTTTATTGTGATAATTATTGTACAACAGATCTCGCATAGCAATAGATCAATGTTAACTAAATAACAAAAAAATCCTCTGTAGTTTGTTTCGTAATTTCTTCCTAGAGTGAATTTCAGGAAATACCAGCGCCTTATACCTGTGAAGCCCGATGTGTAAAAATATTTAAGTAAAAATGAACATAATTTATCAGTTAATAGTGTGTAGTAATTTCAACTTATTTTCTACTTTATTAACCTTCTTTCTAACTTCAACTTTTGATTAATGGCTCTATGGTGTGACCACGATTTTGCCAATGTCATTGTTTTTGAAAGATAAACTGTCAAAGGATTTATTTAAGAGCTTCTGTAAAGCCGGGAATATAATTTAGTTTTGGAAAGTGAAAATAAAAGTATACAAATTTTTAGATTTTTACAGGTATATATCAAAACCATCTTTCTAGTTTCCTCAGACACAGTCATGGATGCAAGCTAAATTGAGTTAGAACACTTATACAACTCAATCTTGTGAACACGGATTTTTACTCTATGGTACCATAAAAAAAACAACAAAACGTATCTTATACCCCTGACACTGAAACTGTAATAAGGAAAAAATATATGTTAAACAACCTGACGTATTTCCTTCGTATTTAGCTGTCGTTTCATATTTTCTTTTGTGAAATTAACAAAACAACATTCTCCAAAGTAGTTTTTAATTAATATGTGTCTTAATGAGCCAATCATCTGTTTTTTTGATATTATTTAAGATTTTTATTTAATTTTTAAATGTCTTTTTAATTTTGATAAATTTAATTTTCAGGCATTCAAGGTAAATAATAGATAATCCGATAGTTGATTAAACCTATTCGTCAAGTTAGTTTTTATGTATTGGAATTCATAATACCAAAAAAAATATTATAACATAATATCAATATCTAAAACATACATATTGCGTATTCAGTACAAAAGATTTGAAGTCTCGATACATATGGTTCTAACATACAAACCCTTTTTATTTTGGTGATATAGCAACCAAATGGATCGCCTATTTCTGCCAAGGGTGAAGTATTTAAAGTATTAAGCCTCCGAGTCTTCAAGTCTTCGTCGTGATGAAATTAATGATAATTAATGTGGATGAGATGAAATGGGGATTCGAAAAAACAAAAACAAAAAAAAACAGATCTCCTTATTTAACCTCTTTTCAAAACACTTTAAAAACTGTCAGTACTGAAGAGGACCACACTGTTACGGAGTAAAATTCCAAAGTTTCTCCACATAAAACTGGACTGATTAACGCAGCACTGTTCAAGTTATTCCTCAAGTAAAAGAATAAGTAATTACGGAAGCCAAGTTAACCAATTTGAATAGCAAATTTGCGAATTGAAATTTTACGTCTCATTCCAACGTTGCCTTGGGCCTTGCAAGACCTTTTAGCTGCACATCAAAGGCTGAATATATTAATAAGATTTTTTTTGACAACATGATTGCGTGTTCCGTTTTAATTTTGGATGGCAGTTAATATTAATTCCGTGTTAATCGACTGAATTATCTTCCTTCCTCGTTCTTTCATTTCACTTTTTTTAAAATACAGAGCCTGTCCAAGAAACTTTGCTATGTCTGATGGAAACCATGAGTTGATTCCAAAAGTTGTGGTCACCACACTCATTGTAAATGCAGACAATGCGGCATAGTGACCCACAGTGGCCTACAGAGATGTCTTTTAGTGAGAGACAAACGCGTACATTCTTTATGTTTCTTAAACTCATTAAGTTGATGATGATGATGAACTGACTGACATGGCATGGGTTATAAGCGAGCAGACACTTGTAACTCAAGAGTCATAAGTGTATTCCCACTTTTTAAATTGCGATACATATTTGAATCTGTTCTAACATATCCTTCGTTCTTTTTCACATGCCATGTGGCGACTTCCACACTTCACACCATCTTATAGAATCCGTGATCACAGTGGGAAGGAAACACGTAAATATATTCTCTCTATACCTTAAACAAATTAAGCTATTAATATAAAATTCTGTTGCTTTTTACCACCGTTCCGTACCCAAAGGGTGAAACCGGACCCTATTAATAAGACTTCGTTGCCGTCTGTCCGTCCGTCTGTCACCAGGCTGTATCCCAAGAACCGTACTAGTCAGATAGTTAAAATTTTCAGAGATGATGTATTTCTGATGCCGCTATAACAACAAATACTAAAACAGAATAAAATTAAAATAATACCATACAACAAACTTAATTGTATTTCATCATCATCATCATCATCAGCCTATCGCAGTCCACTGCTGGACATAGGCCTCTCCAATTTCACGCCACTTAGTTCGATCTATGGCTTCTCGCATCCAGCTCCTGCCAGCCGTCTTGCGCAAATCATCGCTCCACCTGGCTTGTGTATTTGTATTTGCTCGTATTCAATCGATTTTGATAATGGCAACAGGTAGGCGCTTGAAATGTATAGATAATGGTACGGAACCCTTCCTGTGCGAGTCTGACTCGCTCTTGGTTTTTTCGCATGGTCGCGTGACCTATTTAAGGAACAAACATGCAAATACTTGTAACTCAACAGTCATAAGTGCATTAGTAGGTTGGTTACCTAAAATTAAACATGAACCTCCCCTCTTCTAATTCTAAGGAATCAAAGACCGACAATGTTCTGGTGACTAATTTTACTCCCTCACGACCATACATAACGAAAATTGCTTAGATTTAATCGCTCACTTTCATCAACGACAAACCTCCCTCTTAATCCACATTGAACTTAGTTAAACAATTGATCTTTTATTTTTCCTTCTAAATGGTACAACTAAAAAACATGAGCAGTATCTAATTAAACATAGCTGGTACACGGGGGTGCGATCAATCTCCCCCCACCCATCAATCTAGGGGAGAGATTTATGCCAGTAAATTTAATTGAGTTCCTTGCTCATTAATATAATAAATTTCGCTTTTGATATTTGTATCAAAATTGGGTTATTGATTTGATTTGTATGAAAAGACTGCGAAGGCAATTCGGGGGCAGATGTTATTGGCTTTTTTGATATTCTGGATGTTCTTAGTTTGTTAAGGATGTAGGTTCTATATTCCGGCAGTATAATTATTCTACAGTTGTTGGGTTCAACACACTTATAGTATGATGAAAAAAATTATATTTTTTTTATATGGAATTTAAGGAAAACGAACAGACCTCTCGCCTGATGATAAGTGATTACCCTGCCCATGGGACCTCTCAATACCAGATGCGTTGCCGTTCTTTGAGGGATGGAGAGAGGGGTGGGGGAGGGGGAGGGGTCAGGGCCTCCGGTATACTCACTCACTCCTTGAAATGCAGCGCAAGCGCTACGAAGCGTGGCTCTCTGACGGTAAATCTTCAATTATTAATTTGCTATCCTTAAAGATAGTATTTCTTCTTCAAATTTTAACTTCAAATAAAATGAAACGGGAAGCATCTACTTTCATCTCTTACTTCAAGCAAGAAGATTATCTTAAGTGATTAATAAGTTACAGAGTTTTAAGGTATAAATCAAATTTTTACTAAGTGAGTGAGGATACCGGAGGCTCATAACTCAACCCCTATCCCTCTCCATACATACATATTATATATGTTACATAAAAATACGTACATAATATATATAGGAAACACCCAAACTCCGGAACAAATATTTGCAAAATATACAAACATTTGATCCGACCCGGGAATCGAACCCGACACCTCAAGCATAGCATTCGCATAAGCTACCAATGCACTACCGAGGCAGTAAGAAAAGTATAAGAAAACTATTGTAAAGATTAAAAATAAAAAAATTATAATATCATAATTAAATATTGTTAACAGCTTACAACAGTCTTGCTGGATATAGGCCTCACAACATTTCTATCTATTAGTTTTAAATGAGAACAATTAATTTAATTATTAACTATATCATATTAAAACTTTACCTGGCAATAACATTATGCAAAAGCTTTAAGATAGCTACTCAGTAATCTGCGATGGTTAACCCTTTAAACGCTGGGCAAAAAATAATAAATTGCCAGCGATACTGCGATCATGCAAGGGTAGCGGCTTGGATGGCAGGCTATTAAGGTAACAGTCGAGACATTTTCTAATAGATATTTATTACTAGCTTTTGCTCGCAGCTTCCTCGGTAACATTGAGTTAAAGTAGATTTAATTGTTTATTCAAACTATTATATTAAAATAGCAACCCTCCCCGGCTTCACACCGGTTCTGTACGGAAAATATAATGTAGCTTGTTTTGCCCTGAGATGACGATTTTTTTTTTCAACGTCCTCCATGGTTATCGTTATATTTTAGCCGATGTACTCAAAATTTTTATAAATTATATACAAAAACCTTCCTCAAGAATCTTTCGGTGTATTGATAAAAACCGAACAAAAATCCGTGCAGTAGCTTTCGAGTTTGTCGTGAACAGACATATAGACAGGCGAGGCGGAGGATTTTGTTGCAAAACAACAACATTGCAAAGAGAAGAAAAACTTGAAACAAACAAACCCAGCAATTTACACACATATATATATACAATTTTGTCTGGCCAGTGTGGTATAGAAGACCAAAAACTCCTTTCTAAGAAGAGGTCAGTTGTGGACTGTCAAAGGCTGTTGATGATATGTGTATCATCAACAGCCTTTGACAGTCCACAACTGAACATAGGCACATCACAATGTGATGGGACAAACTATAGATAGTTGAATCTGATAACAAGTGTATCGAATCGTTTGTGTGCGTGAGTTTGTGATCTGAGTACACTCTCTTATTCCATTTTTTTAAATTATATTCGATAATTCAATATAAGAATAATAGATAAATAAATCTAAAGAAAAAAATACGTATTCTGTTAATCTTAATAAATAATATCTATTGCTCACAACATAAATCCCGTGCTTTATTACTAAACCAGCAACTACCGTCAATTAACCGTTGAAACTCAATTACATGAAAACTTTGAAGAAAACTGGCTTGGTCTCATTTCACCCTGCCCAGACCGTAAAGTGATGTAATGAAGGAAAAATATCAAGCTTATAGCTTTGAAAATGTGCTGTAGCAGGAGTGGTAAAGACTGTGTATCGCTTTTAGCTTCAATTAAATAGACGCGGTCGAGAGTTTCATTCTTCAGTTTTTATTTATGAATACATCAATTACAGTTCAGTATTCGGACATTTTCAGGAAATTGACAGTTCAAAATTGTAATTTCTTTAATGATATACTTTAATACTGTACCGCGACAGTTTATTAATATATTTTTGAAGTGAAAACTGATTTAGCGGCGTTGTGCACTTTTTTGTGATGGGTAAAAAATGTTGAACTCGCGTCAGGACCCGTGATCTGATAGAAAATTCGTAAGACGGAGGTAGAGTAGACCATAAATTGTCATGTTTGTGTACGATAGTGCAATAAATGAATATTGTATTTTACCACATGTAGTTACTACCATTTATGTGGTAAAATAGTACTACCTACTTTTATACTGATAATTAAAGCGATTCGTGCAAAATTATACCCTAACTATTCCTTAAATATAAAAAATCCACAACGTTAATATTCAAGTTTTCACTTCTGCCAGTGCCGGCAGAATCCGGAATCCAACCAATTTTTTTTATACACCAGCAAATGTGACACTGGTGGAATTAATAACTCAGTTATTTTCTCCGGCAAATACACTATAAATTGACAAAGTAATTTTACCACGAATATCAGAAATATACTATATACGAAGGTATATAGTATATTTCTGATATTCGTTGTTAAGTCTCAGCAGAGGTACTGAGAGAAGACTTGAGCCCAGCAGTGTGACATTATGGAGTTGTTGATATATTAGAAATATAGTAAATATGAGTACCCAAAGTAGCGAGTATTTGTGTGTAAGTATGTCAGGATCGTAGTACGTGGAGATCAGTAATCTTTATCTACCTCTCCGGATAACAGGCGTGATATTATCTATATATAGATTAACAATACACCTTTATTGACCTCTTCCTGGAAACAGGTTTATGTAAAGCTATATTTATAATTGTTTTAAACCTTCATAGCAATTTGGTCACTCTATTTATTAATATATTTATGGTTTGCTTACAGTCATAAAATAATCTACACCAATTTAAGCTTATGTACAACCACTTTCATTCAAACATGACAACAAAAAAAATAGTAATGAAAACATGAAAACGTATGTAATATATATTACGTTTTCTTTACAGGATAAATCTATAGGTATACACGTAAAATATTGAACACTAAAAACAAATATTAGATGCTCTCAATAACTTCTCAACAGTTTCTCTATTACCTAATCAACTTTCGATAAAATGTGTGATTCCAATTCCGGATAACATATCAGCCAGGGGAACTTTGCCCCGCTAATTCCGCTTGGCAAATTGAATCCGTGGCAGTTTCGAAGTTGAGACTAGGAACTCGTTTTTGCTGGATGTTGGATGCAGCTTGACTGGAAGATTTCGTGTATTACTGCTGACACTCGATTTGTAACTTGTTTTCATACGGAGACGGCGGTAAAACTTTGTTATATATGGGAGTTTTGATACAGACATGTGTACGGCTAAATTATTTGCGAACAAATAGCGGTTTTGCTCGTGTTATATTAAGAAACAAAAGGGATAAACTTACTTTTTAGGGTTTTTTCCCCCAAAGGAAAAAATAGAACTCTCATAGGATCACTTGTTTGTCCGTCTGTTTATCTGTCAAAACACTTTTTCTCAGGAAAGCGTGAAATTCATAACAAATACTCAAGTATACTGTCCCTTAGACTTATGAAAAAATTAAACTTCTAAGCCAAAGCAATCAAAGGGTACAATCGTTTACGCTGCAAATTTTTGACACTCGCAGGAGAATCAAAATCTTCAGGGTATTTCTGTGAACTCAGAACCTTTAAATTTGGTACAAAGGAACGTCTTATACCACAGATAAAGGAAAAATTGCGAAAATATATATTTAATATATTTGCTGGAGGAAAACTCAATTTTGGATTAAGCTCGCCATCTTTTATATTTATGTGTTGAGTGTGTATAATATAGAATACATACAAATGGTGTTAGTTGAAAGTGTGCTACTGGAAGCCATTATAGCAGGACTTTCATGCCTTTAAAACGTATTGAAAAATCTTCTATTTATTACATTGTTGTGTGTAACCAAAAAACAAACCAGAGTAAAACAGTTTATATTTGGCAAATATAAATATTATTTCATTATTTTTGTGCGTTCATACTTACTGATTGTAAAGTGTAAGGATTAAGGGAATAGAGTGAAGTACACCCACGGTGGTCTGTACCTAACTTCACGTTGTATGCTGTCATTCGAATGAGACTATCGTATAGTATCGTAAAGCTCCGTCACTTTTGCATGGGACCTCGCGGTGTGCGGACGGGTGCATCTCTGTGTCGTGTCGTCGATTACCTAGCCTTTATATTTTGATTATGTTAAGAATTAAATAACCAGATATAGTCTCGTGTTCTGTTTAAAATTAAATTATTTCTTTTTTATTAAATTATTTAATAATTTATGATTACAATTGCGTATTCAACTCTTTTAGGTGACACAGACGAGTATTTAGCAGGTTGTAAACTTCAAATCAAGTATATACGACATGTAATGTCGCTCAGAACATTATTATACCAGTCACACTCTTACTTATAATTTAACTCGTTTAGCTTATTATAAGTAAACAAAAATTTATTTTGAACACTAGACTAAAAACAGCAGAAATATATGACTTTTGGAGGACACAGATGAAGTTGCAGGTGTCAGCCTACATATATTGTTAAACAGAGTAATGTTAGTTACACTTGTTACAACTATAGAATGGCTAGCCCAGCTATCATAGTTTTTGTGCTTTCTGATTTGTCTTCGTCGGGAATAAGATAATAAATATTATAATCGGTAAACATATTATACATAAAAAAACATACAATGAAACATAGAACCTCTTCGTATTTGAAGTCGGTGAAAAATATATTAATATAATAATAAATACTTTGGATATCTAACACACAACGCTATCTTGCCCCAAGCGATATTATTATGTATATACTTTTTTAAAACATACTATTATAAATAGAAAATATCCAAACTTTGAAACGAATATTTGCAGATCATACAAAAATTTGGTCGACCCGGGAATCGAATCCGCATACACTACCACTGAACGACCGAGGCAGTTAATATATATGGTGATGAATATCATTGAAAAACATTATAGTTAGTCGGAAAGAAGTTTGCCGGGTCAGGTAGTATCGTAATGTACAATGCATCTACCCCACAAAATTTCTACACCACCCAAAGATTGGCTGGTAGAGAATGCCTTGGGCATTAAGTCCGCCGTGGTACATGTTTGCATGAAGTTCTAAAATAAAATAAATTAAAAAATATAATAAATAAAAATCATTGTCTTCTATGTCATTTCAAGACTCTCGTTTTACCTACTTTAAAATTATATGAAAATTAAAGAAAAGAAAATACATTGAAATTTTCTAAGAGTTTAAATAAAGCCATGAAAATATACATGTAAAATACCAACGCTGAATTTAGCCTCGAATATCAATATCGTTTTACTCATAAACATAGCATTCAAAACCAAAAATTTATTGTAATATGTGGACGCAATTCCCATCTCGGTTGTGTTATACATTTGTCTCTGTTATTTATTATTATTGTTCAATATAAGACATCAAAGTTTCGCATACAGAGTACCTCATTTCATAACTGGATGGCAACTATTACCTAGATTGAATTAAGGCATGAGATAGAGCGATTTTTAAAAATTGAAACATTAAATTGTAAAAAGAATAGAATGGAACATACTTCATTGTACACCAATAACAATTATTACAGTTTAAGAAAATGCAATTGGTGGCTTTATTGCTAAAAGGCAACCGACAGGAGCAAAGCTTAAATAAAAAAAATTAAAATCTCGTGAATAAAAATAAGTGGTTATTTCTAACAACCTAAGTTTCTGATAAGCGCATTCGAATATAAGAATATAACACTTCCATAAATATAATACAACAAAAAAACTCATGCGGCGACTTCCACATACAGCTGCTACAAAAACACATGATATCACCATCTGCCGAAGATACACTGAACTACGGAATAACGTAGTGAGCGAAGAAAATACCAAATCTGATTCGTGCAATAGAAGTTTTCCGTGCAATAGAAGCCGATTAGCATATACACAACAACCTAATATCAACCATAGGGCATTGGCCCACCAGGCATCATCACAGCGCCTGGTCGGAGGATCCTTCCCTTTATGTTATAAGGACATGAGACCCGTTCCTGTACACTTATTACGAATTATACAAAAATATTTTATAATAATACCCAATGATGCAGAAACATCACAATGAGCCGTCATCGTGTAGATCACGACTGTGAATTTTTGGATTTTCTGCATTCGCATTGAATATGGTGACCGTAGTGGTCTTGGATTTTGCTCATGCTTTCCATCTCAGATCATCATCATCAGGCAGTATTCTGCCTGTGACTCTATTGAGTCACTTTGCTATTGTATATGTATAAAAACATAGTAAAATCTAAATAAAATTACAGGCAACGCTAGTCCGCCTACTGCTCATACTTTTTGGCCACGACACACGAAATTTATCGAAATGGTTATATGTGCTTTGTTCCTTGAAAAGTTACTGAAGAAATTGTATGATTTGTTCGCCGCGGTTTGTAAATATGAATATTTTATTTTTACAGCAAACATGATGTATCTGAATATTAGACTATTTTATCTTTAACATTTTCTACACTATAATTTGTAACACGAGTATTTTTATCAGATGTACAAATGAAAGATATTTATTGCATAACATATTAGTTTTATGAAAAAACACAGGTAGAATTCTTTTAATAATTAAAATGCTGCCTGCTTTATGTCACATATATACTGCCTGTACTATGTTAGTCATAAATATTCTAATATATGTCGAAATATGGGTAATGGTTCTATGAGCCAGGTTAGGTGGGTATGGTACTTATAAAAAGGCAGATCTCGCTCCGTCCACACCTCTTAATTGTGACATGGGTCACTCCAGAGTCATTATAGTTTAATAAAAAATCATAAATTAAATGGTACTATCATTTTAGTGCGATTATGAGTTTCTATTTATACCATGTGCCTGCATTGCTCTTTGTGTAACTAATTACTACTAAATCATTTTTTGTTGAAATGAATTCACGTCTGTTCAGTTTTCATTTACAGTAATTAATAATTAATGATAAGCTCTAATCTAAAATAAATATATTGGTGGTTCATAATTCCGTTTGTAGGTAAATAATTACCAAACTTAATCCCTTTATAGAAATTAAGGTTTTCAATCAGCGCTTGTCTTCATTTATTTTATAAGAGACTTCGGTTCCAGTCGAAATATATAACTAAATAGATTCTTGCAGTGTAATAAGTAAATAGTGTATAAATAACTAGGTTATTTTTGGTAAAGTTTCTTTATGGGATTTATCGCCCCCGAAACTCCCTGTATAGTAAATTTCATGAAAATTGTTGAAGCCGTTTCCGGTATTCAGATTATATATATACTTAACTGCCTCAGTGGCGCAGTGGTAGCGTACGCGACTGCTGTCCATGAGGTCTCGGGTTCGAATCCTGGGTCGTACCAAATGTTTGTATGATCTACAAATATTTGTTTCGGAGTTTGGATGTTTTCTATGTATAATATGTATGTATTTACAAAAAAAAAAGTATTTATGTATTCATATCAGTTGTCTAGTACCCATAATACAAGCTCTGCTTACTTTGGGTCTAGATGGCGTTGTGTGTTAGATGTCCGAAATATTTTTTTTATACATAACTAGTTTTGGCTTCGCTCGCGTTAGGTTTCATTTTGAGTGAAGGAATGAATGTCAAACACAGTAAATAAAAAAAAGCCAAAACTATTGGACTTACTCGTGAGCAAGTTACGTAGAGAGAAGCAATTTTCTCTTATGTCTATCCCAACAATTTCTTTTTTTATTCTTGAAACTTGTTTAGCTTTATCGCAAAGTATGCTTTGAGGACAAAACTGCAATCGTTTAAATTGAAAAACAAGATCGTTTGTAATTCAAAGAATTGGTGTTATGCATACAGTTTCTCCCAGTTCCAGTTAAAATAGTGGCTTCCATTATATTTCCATGTAAATCTTTGAGTATTTTGAAAAATGAGAGTTTTACAGAAATCCCTTCTTAGGCTTAGTGCGTTGATAGATCGGTCAGTACCGGTTATATTGTATATAACACAGATAAATATTGGTAGCATAAGATCCTCAGAAATGTTTTTCAGGCATAAAAATTGTGATTTCACGCCGATGAGGTTCAAAATGGACATAAAGCTGCAAGCTCTATACCTAATCCATCTCCATTCGTAACGGGTTGTCGTTTCATCGGTGTATGAGATAAGGAGAAAGATAATACACCTATATAAGTATGAGGCGCTCATAGCCCAGTTGCAAACGGTGATTAGAAACAATCACCGAGAGTAAGCAACGACGGCGCGGTCAGTACCGTGATGGGTGACCGCTGGTGGTATATTACCATGAGAGTCTCCGTGATTCCGAGGTCACGTTAAGTAGTCGGTCCCGGTTTTCAGCATAGAATAACAATCGTGAAGCGTAGTTGGAGGCCTTTGAACGGCTTAAAAACATCCAACGGTAAGATAAAGTAGCCACAACGTTTTCTTGCCAGTCCCCAACCCGCACTGGGCCAGCGTGGGGACGTATGAATAGTCTTAACCCTCTCCTGAGAAAAGAACCGAGCCCAGCAGAGGGACATTATAGGTTGTTGATGATGATGTATGAGTACATAAAGGAATAAAGAGCACAAAATGTTTGACTTTGTGTATTTTTGTATTAATAACTAACGAGAATACCATAAGAGAAAAGTAATTTTGTCAAAAAATCGATTAAAATTTTGTAGCGTGTCTCAATAAATAGGTAAATAGTTATGTTAAGGTATTGTTGTAAAGGAAATCCACTTTGATAAAGATCAATCTCTGATCTGTCTTAAAAACGTAAAGCATATGTATTTTAAATGTCAACAAACACTAAGGCCGCGTTTTTGAAGTCAGCGGGGAGCGGAGCGGATGTGAAGTGGCAGCAGCAACAAAACGTGCAGCGAAACGGGAACTTTAACCCGTTTTCGAGATCACTACGCTAGGCAGCAGGCGTTAAAGTGGTTTAGTGGAATGTGAAAAGTGGAAACTAAGGGNGCTGAATTTAGCCTCGAATATCAATATCGTTTTACTCATAAACATAGCATTCAAAACCAAAAATTTATTGTAATATGTGGACGCAATTCCCATCTCGGTTGTGTTATACATTTGTCTCTGTTATTTATTATTATTGTTCAATATAAGACATCAAAGTTTCGCATACAGAGTACCTCATTTCATAACTGGATGGCAACTATTACCTAGATTGAATTAAGGCATGAGATAGAGCGATTTTTAAAAATTGAAACATTAAATTGTAAAAAGAATAGAATGGAACATACTTCATTGTACACCAATAACAATTATTACAGTTTAAGAAAATGCAATTGGTGGCTTTATTGCTAAAAGGCAACCGACAGGAGCAAAGCTTAAATAAAAAAAATTAAAATCTTGTGAATAAAAATAAGTGGTTATTTCTAACAACCTAAGTTTCTGATAAGCGCATTCGAATTTAAGAATATAACACTTCCATAAATATAATTCAACAAAAAAACTTATGCGGCGACTTCCACATACAGCTGCAACAAAAACACATGATATCACGATCTGCCGAAGATACACTGAACTACGGAATAACGTGGTGAACGAAGAAAATACCAAATCTTAATCGTGCAATAGAAGTTCTCCGTGCAATAGAAGCCGATTAGCATATACACAACAACCTAATATCAACCATAGGGCATTGGCCCACCAGGCATCATCACAGCACCTGGTCGGAGGATCCTTCCCTTTATGTTATAAGGATATGAGACCCGTTCCTGCACACTTATTACGAATTATACAAAAATATTTTATAATAATACCCAATGATGCAGAAACGTTTCAATGAGCCGTCATCGTGTAGATTACGACGCTGAATTTTTGGATTATCTGCATTCCCATTGAATATGGTGACCGTAGTGGTTTTGGATTTTGTTCATGCTTTCCATCTCAGAGCATCATCATCAGGCAGAATAGAGTCACTTTGCTATTGTTTATGTATAAAAACATAGTAAAATCTAAATAAAATTACAGGCAACGCTAGTCCGCCTACTGCTCATGCTTTTTGGCCACGACACACGAAATTTATCGAAATGGTTATATGTGCTTTGTTCCTTGAAAAGTTACTGAAGAAATTGTATGATTTGTTCGCCGCGGTTTGTAAATATAAATATTTTATTTTTACAGCAAACATGATGTATCTGAATATTAGACTATTTTATCTTTAACATTTTTAACACGAGTATTATTATCAGATATATTGCATAACGTATTAGTTTTATGAAAAAACACAGGTGGAATTCTTTCAACTATTAAAATGCTGCCTGCTTTCTGTCACATATATACTGCTTGTACTATGTTAGTCATAAATATTCTAATATATGTCGAAATTTGGGTAATGGTTTTATGAGTCAGGTTAGGTGGGTTCACACCTCTTAATTGTGACTGACTCCTGAGTCATTATAGTTTAATAAAAAATCATAAATTAAATGGTACTATGACTTTAGTGTGATTATGAGTTTCTATTTATACCATGTGCATACATTGTCTTTGTGTAATTAATTATTATTAAATCATTTTGTGTTGAAATGAATTCGCGTCCATTCAGTTAACATTTACAGTAATTAATAATTAATGATGAGCTTTAATCCAAAATAAATATATTAGTGGTTCATAATTTAGTTTGTAGGTAAATAATTACCAAACTTAATCCCTTTATAGAAATTAAGGTTTTCAATCAGCGCTTGTCTTCATTTATTTTATAACAGACTTCGGTTCCAGTCGAAATATATTACTATACTAAATAGATTCTTGCAGTATAATAAGTAAATAGTATATAAATAACTAGGCTATTTTTGGTAAAGTTTCTTAAAATGAACGGGATTCATTTTTAAAAAACTAGATCGATTTATCGCCCCCGAATCTCCCTGAATTCTAAATTTCATGAAAATCGTTGAAGCCGTTCCCGGTATTCAGATTATATATATACATAACTAGCTTTGGCTTCGCTCGCGTTAGTTTTCATTTTGAGTGAAGGAATGAATGTCAAACACAGTAAATAAAAAAATCCCTAAAACGTCTATATAGACAATAATCCAGGTGCCAAAACCACTAAACTATTGGACTTATTCGTGAGCAAGTTACGTAGAGAGAAGCAATTTTCTCTTATATCTATCCCAACAATTTTTTTTGTTCATTCTTGAAACTTGTTTAGTTTTATCGCAAAGTTTGCTTTGAGGACAAAACTGCAATCGTTTAAATTGAAAAAGAAGATCGTTTGTAGTTAAAAGAATACTCACTCACCTTGCACACACCCAGTTAAAATTGTGGCGTCCATTATAATTCTATTTAAATCTTTGAAAATTTTGAAAAATGAGAGTTTTGAAAAATCCCTTAGAGCAAGCCTACGCCATAATAGCTGCATGTGTGCCAAATTG
Organism: Hyphantria cunea; assembly: GCA_003709505.1. Taxonomy (NCBI): domain Eukaryota; kingdom Metazoa; phylum Arthropoda; class Insecta; order Lepidoptera; family Erebidae; genus Hyphantria; species Hyphantria cunea. Next base: position 201,604 of record PKRV01000107.1, on the reverse strand, counting down.
GCTGAAGCTGTGCGTTGATAGCTCAGTCAGTAACGGTTATATTGTATTTAACACAGATAAATATTGGTATCATAAGGTCCTCAGAAATAGTTTTCAGACATAAAAATTATGATTTCACGCCGATGCGGTTCAAAATGAACGTAAAGCTGCAAGCTCTATACCTCATCCATCTTCATTCGTAAAGGGTTGCCGTTTCATCGGTGTATGAGATAAGGAGAAAGATAATGTATCTATGTATGTATGAGACGCTCATAGCCCAGTTGCATACGGTGATTAAAACAATCACCAAGAGTAAACAACGACGGCGTGTTCAGTACCGTGATGGGTGACCGCTGGTAGTGTGTTTCCATGAGAGTCTCCGTGATATGGAGGTCACGTTAAGCCGTCGGTCACGGTTGTTATCATAGGATAATAATCGTGAAGCGTTGTTAATAGGAGACCTTTGAACGGCTTAAAAACATCCAACGGTAAGGTTAAGTAGCCACAACGTTGTCTTGCCAGTCCCCAACCCGCACTGGGCCAGCGTGGAGACGTATGTATGGTATTAACCCTCTCCTGAGAAGAGACCCGAGCCCAGCAGTAGGACATTATGGGTTGTTGATGATGATGTATGAGTATATAAAGGAATAAAGAGCACAAAATGTTTGACTTTGTGTATTTTTGTATTAATAACTAACGAGAATACCATAAGAGAAAAGTAATTTTGTCAAAAAATCGATTAAAATTTTGTAGCGTACTACCTTAAAGTTAAAAATAGCGCAGAACGGTTGCTTAAAATTAAGTAACGTTCATGAGTAAAGAGTTAAGGTTTCTTTTTTTAAGGAATATACAATACAATGTACCCCTTTTTTATGGATCAGTGTGCAGATGTGGAGACGTATCGCCAGGCGCGTCACAAGTGCGTTACCGGCCTTTGCAGGATGCGAAGGGGAATGGGGGGAGAGGTTTTGGTATGGGTTCCTCGGGTATCCTCACTTACTTGCTGAAACATAGCGCATTCGCTGTTTGTATGTTGTATGTATGTAAAATGAGAGTCAAGTTCAATATCATGATATATGCCTTGATTATTCACTTCAACGACAAAAGTAGTGATATCTAAATAGGTGTCAAGTTCAATGGTTAGTCCTGAAATTTATTTATTTTATTTAGCATAAAATATTTAATTGCAACTTAAATATAATTTCTACTTAAAACTTAAGATAATATATTGAAGTCTTAAGTCGACTTGCCTAGTTACCGCTACCCAAGCTACCCGAGTACGGCGAGGCCAAATAAAGGATAATAATTTTGGCAGTCTATATATGTTTTGCCTCGGCGCCTAAACTACTGAACTGATGTTAGTGAATGAGATGTCAATATATTTGTAATAGTGACCGGGGCTGACTTAGGCTATATAAATTTTAGCAAGAGTTTTGCGGAGTCGGTTTATAGTTTTTCAAAATTTCTCTTTTTGTGTGTCTCAATAAATAGGTAAATAGTTATGTTAAGGTATTGTTGTAAAGGAAATCCACTTTGATAAAGATGAATCTCTTATCTGTCTTAAAAACGTAAAGCATATGTATTTTAAATGTCAACAAACACTAAGGCCGCGTTTTTGAAGCCAGCGGGGAGCGGAGCGGATGTGAAGTGGCAGCAGCAACAAAACGTGCAGCGAAATGAGAACTTTAACCCGTTTTCGAGATCAGTAGGCTAGGCAGCGGTCGTTAAAGTGGTTTAGTGCTGTGCTAGTAAAAATTATACCATGTAAAATATAGCTTGAATACGCTCCGCTATGTTCATGTACACTCCGCCGGCGCCGCTGCCCGCTCCGCTTGCGCACCCGCTGAGTTCATGTACGCTAAGGCCGAGTATATTTGATTACCTAAACAATATCGTTCTTTCCGTGGGATAAATCTAGTCTATTCAATAGAAGTCACCATCTTTATTCATCCCAAGGCTATCGTATGAGGAAACTAAGGGAACACAGCACAAAAGACGATAACATCACTACAAAGAGAAGAAATCTTTCAAACAAACTCTATACCAATCCATTTCATCGTCAGTGTAATGTAATAGGCTAGAACCTCATTTCTAAAGAGAGATGTATGTCATCATTGGACTGCTAAAGGCTTTTGATGGTAATGCTAAAATCAATCTGCACTTAACTCATCAAAGAGATTTGAATCTCAAAAACATAGATACTTTATGAAACTCGACACATATCACTCTATCTGAAAAACATAAAACTCGTGTGTTTTAGATGCCAACAAACACTAAAACATTTGAGCACCTAAACAATATCGTGTGTCAGCGATTCTCCCAACCAACTCATAAATTTGTACGACGCCATAAATATAACGGTAGACTTAGAATCAAGTGAAACCAAATATAACACGAACGAGGCGAAAATTTTCTTTACCATGTGTTTATTTTGTTCAAATGAGAGATTAAAATATGGAGAAGTATAAAAGTCTGTCTGATAATATACATATAAATATCCTTACTAATATTATCTAACTTACGAAAGGTTGTTTTTCAACCGTGGGAGAGCCACGCTTCGGTATGAATAGGCCTGCTCAACTGGAGTGATACCACGGCCTCACAAAAAACAGGTATAAAACAGCACTCGCGCTTTGTTTCACCGAGTGAGTGAGGATACCGGAGGCCTAAATCCCCAAGCCCTCCCTCCATCCCCATCCCCATCCCTCAAGGGCCAGTGACGCACTTTGATACCTCTGGTGTTGACATGTAATGGGCGGCTGTAATCGCTTACCATCTGGCGATACGTCAGCTCGTTTGCCCCCTATTCCATAAAAAAAAACTCTAATCACCGAAGACCAACTGAATAAAGTTGAGCGATTCCAAAATCTCTGCATTAGATTCATATTTGGATTACGCAAATATGATCATATTTCTGAGTTTCGTTCTAAGCTCAGGCTACCAATACGCTTTCGTCGGAATCTACATATTCTTTCTTTTCTATGCAGTATTCTGTTTCACCCTCATACTCCTCTATATGTCAAAGAATGTTTTCAGTTTTCAAAAAACACACATTGCAGGGACCTGCGTTCATCAGATAATTAAATATTGAAGATGCCAAAACTTTCCACTCAGTTTGCAGGCAGGTCTTTTACTGTGCAAGCGGTAAGAACTTGGAACGACTTGCCTGAGCCAATTCAAAAAGCAAATACTTTGCCTACTTTTAAAAGCTAGTGAAGGACCATTAATTGTTATTATGATTCTTTTTGTTATTTTATCTCTATCTATATATATCTATTTTTTCTCTCCTCTTTTTAGTAGAATACATTTAGTCTGTATATATATATGTGTATTGTGTGTATGTGTATCTATACATGTATGTAAACATATATATATATATATATATATATATATATATATGTATATATGTATATATATATATAGGTCCTTCACTAGCTTTTAAAAGTAGGCAAAGTATTTGCTTTTTGAATTGGCTCAGGCAAGTCGTTCCAAGTTCTTACCGCTTGCACAGTAAAAGACCTGCCTGCAAACTGAGTGGAAAGTTTTGGCATCTTCAATATTTAATTATCTGATGAACGCAGGTCCCTGCAATGTGTGTTTTTTGAAAACTGAAAACATTCTTTGACATATAGAGGAGTATGAGGGTGAAACAGAATACTGCATAGAAAAGAAAGAATATGTAGATTCCGACGAAAGCGTATTGGTAGCCTGAGCTTAGAACGAAACTCAGAAATATATATATATATATACAAATGTATATGTTTATATATATCCATGTATTGTGCATATGTATGTATATGAATATTTATATAAAGTGTGTGTGTGTGTGTGTGTGTTACTTGTATGTGAGCTACCCAAAATTTTTGGATAACGAAAATCCGTGTAGGGTTAATTTTGTAATTTTGCATGTATACAATAAAGATATATAAATAAAGAAATAAGTTGCTGGTTTTCACAGAATCTCATATTTCGAGATTTATTATTATAAATATACTATTTTTATAGCTGTTATGTGATTCTCGTGACAGACCAAGCTGCGTGGGTCAGCAATCATGCTCAAATCCCATTGGTCTGAGCATTGATGTTGTTAACTGTCCTATGTTAGGTGAGCAAAAAACTTAAATTTAATTCGACAGTTTCGGAGTTCATAATGAGCTACATGATGACATGAGATTTGTATGCAATAGGTATAATTAAGTCCCGCGCTTATTATAACACATTATTTTTAGAGTAAAGTGAATAGATTTCTCTGTGATAAGTGTACTAGTAACAATTCCGATGATAAAAAATACGTATTTATCTTAAATTTATTTTGTAACACAGTACTTTATGACCGCTAGAGGGCGCAAAGTTAAATTCAGTGAGACGTCATCTAGCCTATAACCAGCGGACGATAAAGACGCTTCTAACGATACGTCATTTGTTTAGTGTTAATAGATAATTGAGGAGCTATTAGGGAACTGATGAACATACATGCATAGCCTATCAAAATCATAACCCTCCTTTGGCTTTGCCGTAGCCGGATTAAATTAGTCCATTAGTTTAGGCCCTACGGTGGAACATACAAACATACTAACATATATACATATATTAACCTTCCTTTTGGCTTTGATGTAGACGCATAATCACACTTAAAATATTATAAGAATGCAAGTAACGCTTTCACGCTAAAACTAATTATCCGATCAACATGAAACTTTATACACATATTCTTGGAGGAATTAGCAGTAGCGTGGGACATATGCATCGAATGGATGCCACTCGAGTACCGGGATGTACCTTGCTGATTGAGGTTGCTGTCGCTGCGAGTAGGGTGGGAAGACCCTTGTTGCATTTTAAGGACTATGCAAAGCGTGACAGGTTCGCTTTCGGGATCAATCCCAAAGAGTGGGGAGACCTCGCCAAAAATTCAACCACTAGGCCAAGAAGGCAAAAATAAACTTATAAGCAGCTTCTTACGTAAATACTTAAGCTTCATGAATTGATTCCATAAAGAGCAAAAAACTCTTCATGGTCTTTGTAAAAATCATAGATTTTGCTTTAAAAGTTTATCTATTAAAAGATAAAAACTAGTTAAGACTATACCTACATTTCACGATGAAAAAAGTATTATTCTGGTTTACTAAAAGCGCGTTTTTGCGTTTATTTTATGACGGGCTAAAAGTTTTAATTTTCCGTTTTCAGTCTTATATCACTAATTAAAACGATAGTTAAAAGCGTGTTTGTCTTAAAACTTCCACTAAAGTGTTGTTGATTAATTTAATATATAAAGTCCCGTCATATTTATAATTCTGATATGTTTCTTGATCTGACGGACAGTTATCCTCACTAGCAGTCACGGGTTGTAGGTTCAATTTACGCTCAGAACAAGTACTATGTGATGAGTACAATCATTTTTTCAATGCTAGGTGTTAATTCAACATGATGATATTTTCGTAGCCAATTACGACCACGGCGGCCTCAACATGGACCAGGAACCTACACAGGAGATGCACAGGTGTGTGCGCAAACACAGGTGCACTCTCTGTTACCTCTCTATTGAGATATTGAAATATTGTAAATATAAATAAAGTAATGTAAATCTCCATTTTAAAAAACAGTTTCTAATAGGTTATTTTGGTGGTTCTTTTCCACAGTAATTACATTTTGGAACCATGTAACCAGTGTCATAAATACAACGTTACGAAAGTACCCGATAAGGGCTACTAAAAAAAATGCTTTTTGAATTTACTTCGGTATGTTTAAAAGCAGTCTGGTTATAATAATACAGGCTCCACCAAATTTTTATCCAATCCAATAATAATATTTTTAATTACATTCTGTATCGAACTACATTAACTTTTTAATGTGTGTATAATTTTTTGATGACAATATTATATATGAAAATCTTTGTAAAAACCTACACAGTAGTTTACTGATAGCGTACTCTGTACTACCAGCAAAAATAAAACAAAAAACGGACGCGTAAAGCTGCTAAGCTGTGCGCGTAATTTTAAGTCTTTTAAAAAGTAGCCGACGGTTTCCAGGGAAAATGAAACAAGCGTACTGAAAGGCGACCGTCTGGGCTCTTTTGCGGCGGTACAATAAAGGACCTCGTTGTACTAGTAACTATTTTGTACCTAGTTGTACGTTGTTGATTTCTTGCTCACAAGAACTCTTCAAGGTTCAAAGGAAACGATTTAGTCGTGGGGTATTCTAGTATCGGCTAAGGAGTGTTGATTATTGAGCAATTGCAAGGTACTATGTTCGTTGTGAAGTTAAACTAATACAATTTTATTTTATTAAAATAATTTAATTTATATCCGTACACTGTGAGTATTAGGGAATTTGGTGGTATGCTATTGTTTCGATGACTCTGCCATGTCAATGAGAAGAAGGTCATGTACCTTCTTAATAAACACGAAACGGTTAGTGGACATCCTAATATCAAGCGGGCGCGCATTCCAGAATAGGACTGCTTGAACAAAGAACGAATAGTTCACGAAATCAGAATTATGAGATAGACGTTTACATCCATCTCATAATTCTGACTTCGTGAACTCAGCTCGTGAACGTGAAGCAGATTATTTTCTGAGTGAAGATTTCTGTTGTGATTGGAGGACAGGAAACGAAGGTAGGGATCCAAGTAAGTTGGAGAGGATGGGGAGGTGAGAAATGAGAACAAAGCGGTCAGCTCACTGATTGCGTTGTTTACGAATAGGTAACCAATTCAGTTGGGAACGTCTAGCAGACACGTCGTCGTACTTTTAGTATCGTCTACTAAATGTATTTTACTATGCTTACTCGACTACCATGTTTGCCCTGTAGTTTGAATGCCTGGATGGATGGGTGCTTAGATTAACTTTCATTGATAAAAAAAGCGCCTGCTTATAAATTTCAGTCTTCAAAATTCGACCGTAATCCATTTTTTTAACTTTCTGGATTCCTTCTCCACATAGTCTCAACTATGTCAAATTTCATATTCTTCGATTAGCATAACTTTCTTAAAAGGAGTATAAAGTTTTTAATTCCCGTGCATTTAAATGTAATCTAGGCATCTGCACGGAAAAGATTCTAAATATATATTGTGTCTAAACTTTTCTTGTGGTAGATAAAATATCATGTAGAAATTTTACAATAAGTTTTCGTTCCCTTTCTGTTCAACCCTAAAAATATTTTTTCTACTATCACAAGATTTCCGTGCACTGAATTCAAAACGGAATATTGGAAGGTGTAAATAACATATATCATTTATTTTCAATAGGGGATGCCCCGGGAGGTTTCAAAATACATCCTGGTTCGGCCACGAGCCTGACTATTNAGCTTTCTATCAAACTGAGACGAGTCCACATAATTTTCTAATTACTATAAAATTATTGATATTAAAATATTACAAGTATCAATAAACAATACACAGTTTGAAACGAATTTCACTTATCTAAATGACTGTTCTGTGTATACATACATATATATCATACTAGTATGAGGTCACTTATGACTTCGTCACCTATCAAAGAAGGGAGATTATTCTATTTGGCCCCAAACAATCCGAATGCTGTATTATGTCGGATCAAAATATATATAATAAAGAGCCGACGGATATATGTGTTACAATTTCCTATAAGTTATTGAACGTTGCGTAATATTTAGGACTGTAGCACACTGATTGCAAACTATTTGAAAATATATTTCAGAAAACTACATTCTCGTATATTTACAATATATTTTTTTTACTTTATTGAATGTCAATGTCACAGACGCATCATTACAAAACTTGGATTTTTTGGCTTTCGTTCAAAAGATAATTCCCGCATTAGGAATATACATTCAGTGTATCAAAGAAATTTACAAACATACATATAACATATATGTGAATCGTACGTTATATTGTCTCATGTGGGATTTTAACCTTAAACACTTGAAGCAGTAAAAGGCGGCGTGTACCCACTTACCCCTTAAATCACTTTTTTTTACGTGGGGCGGGGCGGTTTGTCGAAATCGAACCGACTAAAACCACACGGTGTGCCACTCTACGTTTGTTATAATTTATAACTTTCTAATCTATTTTAATTTTATTTATTAAAGAGGGTTATGTATTTCGAGTGTAGGTATGTAGGTTTGTATGTATATTTACTTGGGAGGCCGTAGAGCTTAAACGGCTTGTCGCATTTTTATGAGTGGTGTCATTGAATTCGTCTTAGTCGTGAAAGTGACTTTGACGATAAAAAAATATATATTTTCTATCTATTCAGTTCTTCAATGAATTTAATAACATGGCAAATATTAACGAAGTCGGGCTATTTGAACAAGTCGTTACGTGTTAACCGTGAAATACGACTCATTGTGAAAAATAAAAAACATAATGAGTAGGTTAAAAAGATTTACAATTGACTAGTGAAGGAAAATATCTCTAACTATCGTCATACGAAATCTATTTCTCTCCAACATTTTTCTTTTATTAAATCAACTTTATCTGACACACATCCTAGCACAACCAAAATATTGGACGTGGAATTAAAAAGTAAGCGAAAGAAACATCATCAGTCTATTGCATTTTACCTGGGGAAAAAAAGAAACAAAATATAAATAAATATTTTTTTTTACTTACTGTATGTCAAGACAATAAACTTCAAATTATGAAATTTTATCTAATAATCATAACAAAAAAGGACACCAGAAGGAAATTTTCTTAGCATATTAAAGCTTTTTTGAGTATCCTAGCATAGCTTTATGTGGAGTAAAATATTTTTTATCAATCAGGGCATTCATTTTGTGGTCTCTAGTGGCAAGATGTGTTCCATTGAGAATAAAATGATTTATTTTATCTGTGCCTTGCAATATTTATAAATATTTATACTGTGTTGAACATGATCTGGAGTATCAGGGAAATAATTTCTTTCCTTTATGATTCTGCTTTTAGTTTAGGGTGCACGTAACGCTAGTTCTATGAAAAAAATCTAGTTAACCGATTGAATAGTATTTTAGCGGTTATTTAGCTTCTTTGTGCCGATTGTTTTGTTATATATTCGTTTTTGATGTATTAGCTGCCAAAATGACTGCTCTGCCTGATGGAAAGAATTTAATCCAAGAGTGTTGGTCAACTTCCTCAATGTGCTCAATGCAGCATGGTGACCCACACTATGGTGGCCTAGTGAGATGCTTTTTTACACCCCACTGAGAGCCCAGGATCACCCGCTTAAAAAGCCAGTTAGCTTTGCATGATATTAAATTTTAAAAAATGCTTTTAGTTTAGAAGAAACATCTATCTTTTGATGATATGGCAACCAACCGGATCAGTTATTTCTGCCAATGTCGTGTCGTCAAAACCTTTGTCGTGATGAATTAATGATAAAAAATATGTGGATGAGATGAAATGAGGACCGTTTTTTGATAAACAATCCGATGAAACATCTTAAAATCGCAATCAAATTATAGCGTGAGCTTTGACAAAATTGTCATTTAAGTACAAATATTTATAAAGAATGTGGAGATAAATTTCTGAACGCGCCTATAAATATTTGATAGTCAAGCGATAATTTCCTAGTTCTAAAATTACAAAAGACGTAAAACATTTAAGAGCTAAGAACAGTTTGTGTTAGAAATGTGGAAGAACGGGTAACATATTCCCCCAACACAAAGAGAGAATCCTCCAACCAGGCGAGGCGATCAAGCCTGGCGGGCCACTGCCCAACGGTTGATGTTGGAAGTTGTATATATGTTAATCGGCTCGAGAACTTCTATTGCGTGATGCAGGATTGGTAGCTTATTCTAACACTAACGTTACTCCGTGGTTCAGTGTATTTTCGGTAGATGGTGTTGCCAGATGAACTGAATAGAACACATTAATCTACTTGAGCTATTAAAAGAAATTGTAAATATTAATTTTGTTTTTGAGCATTTAATACAATAGTTAAAATAATATGTAAAAAATATAGTAACTACATCAAATATTTTTTTCTGAAAAAAGAAACTTTTTGTATGGCTAATCATTATCTGAGCAAATTGGATACTGTTTTTGCTTTACGTTTTAATATGAAAGAAATAGACTGTAGTGGGCAATCAAAGTGTCTTATAACATAGTATTATTTCGGNCAAGAGTGGTGGTCAACTTCCTCAATGTGATCAATGTGAGATGCTTTTTTACACCCCACTTAGAGCCCGGGATCACCCCGCTTAAAAAGCCAGTTAGCTTTGCATGATATTAAATTTTAAAAAATGCTTTTATTTTAGAAGAAACATCTATCTTTTGATGATATGGCAACCAACCGGATCAGTTATTTCTGTCAATGTCGTGTCGTCAAAGTCTTCGTCGTGATGAATTAATGATAAAAAATATGTGGATGAGATGAAATGAGGACCGTCTTTTGATAAACGATCCGATGAAACATCTTAAAAATGAATTAAATTATAGCGTGAGTTTTGACGAAATTGTCATTTAAGTACATACATTTATAAAGAAGGTGGAGATAAGTTTCTGAACGCGCCTATAAATATTTGATAGTCAAGTGATAATTTCCTAGTTGTAAAATTACAAAAGACGTAAAACAATTAAGAGCTAAGAACAGTTTGTAGTATTAGAAATGTGGAAGAACGGGTAACATATTCCCCCAACACAAAGAGAGAAACCTCCAACCAGGCGAGGTGATCATGCCTGGCGGACCACTGCCCAACGGTTGATGTTGGAAGTTGTATAAATGTTAATCGGCTCGAGAACTTCTATTACGTGATGCTGGATTGGTAGCTTATTCTAACACTAACGTTACTCCGTGGTTCAGTGTATTTTCGGTAGATGGTGTTGCCAGATTTGATGGAACACATTAATCTACTTGAGCTATTAAAAGAAATTGTAAATATTAATTTTGCTATTGAGCATTTAATACAGTAGTTAAAATAATATATAAAAAATATAGTAACTATTGATTGTATGGCTAACCATTATCTGAGCAAATTGGATACTGTTTTTGCTTTGCGTTTTAATATGAAAGAAATAGACTGTAGTGGGCAATCAAAGTGTCTTATAACTTAGTATTATTTCGANTATTTCGGTTAAAATCCTGTGACATCACAAGCCTATGTAACAATGAAATTCATCAACCATTCAAACTAATTCAAATTTAAAAATATGTGCCTACCTTTCCATTAGATACATAATTTAAAGCCAATCAACATACATTTGAAACACAACCATAAAATTTCACAAATAACGTATATATTTCTTTGTGACGATGTTACTAAAATATTTATTTCTATCACATAGGATACTAAAGTCTATCGCTCATACATATAAAGGTTATTTTAAGTTGTACACTTATATCTAACGCATACAGTTGCGGTAGTTTCTGGTAGCTTGTTTGTTTAAACAGATGAAACGTATTTATTTACAAGTTGGTTTGTTATATCATAGGTTTGTAGATCAGTTGACTTTGATTTTGTATTGTTTGGCGGATTGTTATTATATGCCTGCAGGCAGCTGTGTAAATGAGACCCCACTTTAGATAGAGGCTTACAATCATGCGGGAATGCGTGGAAATGTATACATAACTTAGAATACGTATAGGAATTTCAGGGCTGCATTGGCAGTGGTAATAGACTTGATAATTTAAAGTCCTTTAAATATAGTACCTGCGTCATTTTAATACTTATATAATTCCACTTTATTTGTGATAAAACTAGGACGTAAGGAATGAAAATATAGGTAATAGGCATGATGACAGTAACCAAGAGCCACTAATATGATATATTTATCTGATGAAATGGGATTCGCAGAGTATGAAAATCGTATTTATTCCTATATTTAGAGTGAGATTTATAGCTAATCAAAAAAAAATGAACGTTAAAATACAGCAATCCGCCATGTTAAGTTGAATACCAATCGGAGCGAGCTACGTCACTTATGTGCAAAGCTCACTTTATACATAGATAATGAACGATCACTTTTCTGTTTTTCAGAGCTATGATTGATACTGGTTGACAAATAGTGACGTCGCATCTTACACCAACAGACGCCACGACACCACCGAACATTTTCTGGTGAATTTTAAACTTAAAATTTAAATCGCAATTTTTTCCTACTAAAACTTAATTTTTTTGACAATATGAGATACTTTCAAACATCAGAAAATATTTTCGTTTTTGAAAATTAGTCGTTATGCCTATTATGAAAACTAACGAATGAGGTTTATAGGTTTCAGTTTTAAAAACTCTGTTTACCTTATACTTAAGTCTGGCCATAAATACTGGCTTGATTAAAAATAAACAAAACATTACTTTTGAATTTAGAATCTTTCATTTTTATACAATGAAAGCCATGAACAATTCATTGCGATTTCTTATTTTCGCGCCAATATATTGTGAAATATTTTGTGATATTAAAATGTAGTGGCGTGATAAAGAGAACCGAAAAGTTACATCATTGTGATAATCGACACATATGCGGGAGGAGCCTCAGCCAAAGGTTAGTAAATAAATGTATTTACACTGTATTAAATAATATTCATTGAAGAAAGAAATGTAGACTTCCCATAGCAGACGAATTATTGTTGAATTATATTGCAATGTTATTTATACCAAAGCGATATTAATTAGCTCGATGTGTTTTCTGAGAAAATAATCAATGCCTTTTACAAATACATAGCATTAATGATATTGGGAAAACCTTACTATGAATTTACGAAGTCATTTTCATATCACTTGAATATTTTGAGTGAAAACATTTTATAGGCCTTCGGTATCCTCACGCACTCGGTGAAACACAGCGCAAGCGCTGATTCACAATGGCTTTCTGTGAGGCCGAGTGATCACTCCAAGCCGGCCCAGTCATGCCGAAACGTAGCTCTTCCACTAAGTTGATAGTGAATGACTAGGAATTATTAACAGCTTCCGTGTAGTTCTGACCTCTCACTGTTGTGTAAGCCTCTTTTCAACCTTATGTTAATATGTCATGTTATTTAAACCCTTCCGGTATCCTACAGTCGACCTATACTCAGAAATTGATGTGCTTACCATTAGGCAGCTATTGGTTAAGACTATTGTTATAGCACAGCATAAAAAAGTTAAATATGACAGTAGCACTTTTACTCGACGGAGGGAAAGGGTGTGTCCTGTGTTGTTACAGCATTCATTGAAAAATTCCAGTGCTCTCTTGGTCCAATGCTTTACAATAAAATAAATGTTTAAAATAAATACCGTTACGTGAACGCAAGAGTAAAATAGCCTTAACATCGTGGCTTAAATCAAGAAACTATGAAGAAATAGACAGTTTGTTCCAAATGATTAACTAATAATATTTATGCATGTATATTGTATTTATTGAGTATGTATACTAGTTTGTATACAGATGGTGTGGGTAACTACTACTAGACAAAAAAAAGAAAAACCTTAACACATTAAAAATCTTTTCAATTTTAAAAAGTCTTAAGTTCGTATTTATATTAATGGCCTCACATTCATAGACCACTTTGTTGACGGTATGGTATATCTTGTTTCTACGCAAACATGCTTTGTTGGGTCTACCCACATTTAAATACAGTATGTCTAGTTCTAAATTAAGTCTAAAACTTATCTAAGTACATTTCCTAGGATGCGACAGGGAAGTAATCTCTGGAACAGTCTGTAATTATATGAGTTACCTGACTTAAAGTCGGGACCATTGATTGTAAACTTATAAATACCTGCCCAGTTACTTAGTGTTAACAAATCACTTTTGTTGCTTTTCTGTATTGTTTTTTGCTTTTAATTATTTAAATGTTGTGATGTGTACGTTGTCGTATATGTTTGTATGGCGTGTTTGTGATACCTGTGTATAGAGATAAATCAGTAAGTTTGATCTATTATTCTTAGAACTATTCTTACAAAAGGCTTATACATATATGTATACTGTGTGGGTTTGCCCACTTTTTGATACTGTGTACCTAGTTTTAGTTAAATACACATATTTTTGTGATAAACTTAAAACCTAGGAAGAAACTAACGTCTAAGATACAGGCTTGGCATAGCTAATTATGATCACTAGATCATAATCATATTGTAGATACCCAGTTTAAGACTACATTATAACATATACCTACTTAAAAACCAGTTGTATTATCGTCGTGTTGGTATTATATCAATTATCAATTACAAGTTATTGCTGTATGTGCGTTAACAATAGTATCGCCGTCCTCATATAAATATATGATGCCATTAAAGATTTGAATAAACAATAAGTAACACTCAACGTACATAATATCATAGGCAGAAATTGATTATATTATTAATTTGATTTTCTGCAGTGAATTACAAAAACCCCGGCTATCTAGCGCATGCTATTTGATTTGGCCAATGAACGTGCTTCTTCTAGAATTAGCCTTGAGAAGTCTACGATGCTCCGCATCGTATGAGTCTCTTGTAAGGCTGACTCGTTTCTGTATAATTTTTACATCTAAATTAATTCGTGAGAAATATGAGATACCGTAGTAGTTCCTATCCGAATATTCGAGAAGAAGTTTGTGAATCAATTTGAAAGTTTAGCGTTCTTGCGTAATTTAGTTGAACGGCTTGCTTTTTGTTTATTTATGTGACAACATGCGTTTATTGTTACCCGACTGCGAAAGAAGGAGGGTTATGTGTTTCGAGTGTATGCGTGGATACTATATATGTATGTGTGTATATTTCTTTAGCACGCCCTAGAGCCTAAATATGTGTGTTCTATGTATGTATGTGTGTGTATTTCTTTAGCACGCCCTAGAGCGTAAATGGCTTGTCGTATTTTTTGTGAGTAGGTTCAATGACACTGGGTACAACAAAATTTAAAAAGAAAACTAATTATTAAAAAAATACGCAGGTTTTATATTATATCAGTTTAAGAGCACTTGCATTTCTAAATAGGTAAGTCAGTTATGAAAAAAACTAAGAAATAACATCTTTCCATTTGAAAATTAATATTTTCTTATTTACTTTTTAGTACCTCCGAAAAGAAGTATACTATTTGGCTGCTAGCCAGTTATTAGTATATCGCAATAAGTATTAGTACATAGTGTATTGTAAAACGTTAAGTTTGAAATCCTGCAATATTTCGCAAAATTCTTAATAGTACTTATTATTGTGGCGACGTCCACATACAGCGGCAACATAAAAAAAGCATATGGTAACGCCATCTATCGAAGATGCACTGAACTACGGAGTAACGTAGTGAATGAAGACACTATCAATCCTAAAACGCGCAATAGAAGTTCTCGCGACGATTAGCACATCTACCCAACATCAATCGCTGGGCAGTGGCTCGCCAGGCATGATCACCTCGCCTGGTCGGAGGATCCTTCCTTTGTATTGGAGGAACATGCCACTTGTTCCCCCACATCACTCATTACTGATTGACCTTAATTTCTTACTCGATATCCAGTTTTCTAACTGACTCACGCAACTTCGTCTGCAACTCGATAATAATACTTGGCTCTTATGAGTCTAAGCGTAATGTTTACTAACATGTCTCAGGCACGCCAGCAAAACAGACATAAAAAAACGTAAATACATACTAATGTTATAAATGCGAAAATTACTCTGTCTGTCTCGATTTCACGGCTTAAGCCGTTAACTACTGCTCAGATTTTAATGAAATTGGACATTTAGGTACTTTGATTCCTGAGGAAAGGCTTAGGCTTTTTATTGCTATAATCGACATACGCGTGGACGAAACCACGAGCAAAAGCTAGTATGTATATATATATATATATATATACAGCTTGGGAGTTCATCGTGACTAACAAAATGATAAAAAATTATATACGTAGATGTCAACCATTCATTACATACAAACTATTATAAAATTTTCATTATTGGATTTGTCCAGATCCAGAGTCAATAACGTATTGCATTAGCACAGTTTTGCTTAAATTCTTGTTGTTCAGTAAAAATGATAGTCCACACAAAAAGCTCAGTATTTACGCGAAGTATGTTATGCCACGGAATGGAGAGAACACAGTCCTATAACTCTCGCGACTTGATATAGTCTCATAGAAGTGGTTAAACTATATCTTAATATTTGTCATGAAATATCGAATGTATATTACTTAACTCACCAACAAATATGGAATTTGTATATCTCCTTCCTCATTTAAAATTTAGTTTTTATGATATAGGGGGCAAACGAGCAGACTTATCGTCTTATGGTAAGCGATTAACGCCCCCCATGGACACCCGCAACACCAGAGGCGTCACAAGTACGTTGCCGGCCTTTGGAGGATGGGGAGGGGGATGAAGATGGAATTGGAGTACGGGCCTCTGTTTTCCTCAATCACTCAGTGAAATACAGCGCAAACGCTGTTTTATACCGGTTTTCTGTGAGGCTGTGGTGGACTCCGGTCGAGCCGACCCATTTGTACCGAAGCGTGGCTCTCACATAATACCTGTATGTAAATAGTACAGAACAATCTAGAAGAACAAGTGAGTTGGCACCATATTACTATGTAGTCAGAGTCTTTATTTGTATTAATTATTATATGTTCTTGCGTTATCTTAAACTTAGACACATAAATTTACTAAATGCACCAAAGTAATAAAGGCTCAAAAGTTATTTATCTATATATAACTGTTATTCACAACAGAAAGCTTCCAACAACTTATTCAAACCACATCCAGTAAACTTTATTTCCTTAGCAACACGCCACAGGCTGGCATAAAGCCAACAGCTTAAAATCCACCAGTATCTCACGTTGGGCCATTCGTTCCGCGATAACATAGGCACAAATTAACCAAATTACTGCGACTTACGGCCGACAACTGGGCCGCCCACATCCTCAAATCTATGAAGTTGTTACTTTAGAAATTATGTTGATTACAAATGTGCATTACTAATATAGAGGCCAAAACTTTACGGCTTAAATTCGTGGTGTACGGTTTAGGTTCATGTATTGTAAATGCGGGCGACAAATTTTAAAATGTGTTTTTATTAAAATATTATATTATTTCTCTCCTTCTTTTATTATATCTTATTTCAGAAAACCGGTGTAAAGCAGCGCTTGGTGACACACAAGTATCACCGAGGAGGTGAGGATACCAGAGGTCTATATTCCAACCCCTCC
Organism: Hyphantria cunea; assembly: GCA_003709505.1. NCBI lineage: Eukaryota > Metazoa > Arthropoda > Insecta > Lepidoptera > Erebidae > Hyphantria > Hyphantria cunea. The sequence goes on along the minus strand of PKRV01000107.1, from coordinate 184,589 downwards.
TCCATCCTTTTTTCCATCCCCAAAGGCTGGCAACGCACTTGTGACGCATCTGGTGTGGCTGTGTCCATGTGCTGCGATAATCGCTTATCATCAGACGATATGTCTGCTCGTTTATCCCCAATTCCATAAAAATTCAAATTACGGTAAACAATTACACTGGTCTAATGGTTGTGACTATAATATTTGTGACCTGAGGTACGTCAGAGTTCTAAGGATTTCCTTTCGAGGGTGCACTTGGTTCCCGGGCTTCTAGTACCCGAGACGGTCTGCGGTTTATGCGATCGGTGGTATCCGAGGGGGATTCCGCACAAAAAAAANAAAAAAAAAGGTGGAAGCTAGCTGAACTGAATATGTTTTAATAAATACTAGTGGTGGCCCATTCGTCGAAATTCAACCTTAACTGTTTTTGTTTTTGCAAAAATACTCGTCTGTTCCCAAAGTTTTCGTAAAAAGGGGTTCAAGTTTTTGCTTCACGTACGAATTCATAGATATTTAAGTGTGTTAACAGCAATCTGGTTAACATGGCGGCAGCTTATGTCATTAATGTATTTACTGTTGTTTTGTTAACCTCCGACGCAAAAAGATTGGTTTTATAAGTTTGATATCGTCTGTCTGTGTGTGTGTGTGTGTCTGTCTGTAGAATAGTAGCTCTCAATGAATGGACCGATTTCGGTGCGGTTTTTTTCAATTGACAGCCAGTTTCCTTGCGATAGCTCTTAGCTATAGTTTGATAATATCGGTTCAGTGGTGTAGAAGTATCGGCTCTTTTCCCTAGTGTTGTAAAACATTTTTGGCGTATGATTACTCGATTAAGTGCTTCTATTTTTTATGTTTAAAATTTTTACTTTTTGCTATAGCCACAAATCTTAAAAATAAATCTATCAATGTACCTATCTTAACTGGAAATTACAATTTGTGCAGCACCCGAAAACGACTAGACAATAAGTGCCAAATCTTCATTGTCATAATATTTTCAATGACTTATAAAATCAATTTATAAGTGAGCAATAGATATCGTTAAGTATATGTGCTAATAATTCTATTATCATTATTGTTATAAGCTCCTCAATTCTCCCTTATACCGCACTAAATTGGCTGAACCTCAAGTATAATATGTGCTGAAAGAATAATAGACCAGCGGATGTGTATCTTGATAATGTCCCTTTAGGGAAACGTATTGGGTGGCATTAAGTCACAAGCTTAACCAATGTTCTTAAGAAATAAATAAGATACTTTTAGCAAGGATTTCTAATGAAATAGATTTATGCTCCAGCACTGACGGCCGCATGTAGTGAAAACAAGGCCTCACAGAAAACCAATGTCGAGCTATTTTTTGCGTTATTTTTCTCCAAGTAATTGTGGTTACCAGAATCTAGAACCTAAATTCTAGGAGCTCAAAATGTAGCAACGAATTTATCTCTTGAGTTGCAGGAATCCTTCTGTTTACCTGTCACTCGTTTGTCTCTCACAAAATAAACGAATGATTTGTTTGTCCATACTAAAACATCATTGGTAATTCATAAACTATTTTATTAACATGGTTTAAATTATTTTTTTAAAGTAATTATGTTAAACATTAAACCGCTTCCGTCTATAACTTGTATCTGGATCTGAGAAACCCTTTGACGTATTACATGATTAAGCCGTTTTTGCAAAAGCCTCAGGTTTTCTGCGCAAGTAATTGAACCAAAATGTTAGGTTTCTTTTGTATCTAACAAGCTTTTATTCAAACGATATCTTTTAGTTTAATGTTGTTTATAAATCTGTGTTTAATATTAACTTTTTTAATCACAAAAATCAAACTTGTATAGAAATTGGATCATAGTTGTTTATTAACTAACTAGGCCCACCAAGAATATTATTGTTCCTATTTTTGATTAGCGACACGCAAGCTTTAATTAAATTAAAACAGAAGTTGATATAATACACTATATAGCACTATAAAAACCCTAATAAAGTTTTAGTTTTATTAATCTGTTTGCTACAGATGCACTTTTATAACTAACACATTTTTTTTACTACTGCCGTATTCTGAATATACATTCCTGTGTCACGGGGATCTTTACAAAGATACAAGAAACGGACACAAAGTATACCCAGACTTAGAACAATAATTTATGGATCACACAAAGTGTTGTCCCGTGTAGGATTTGAACCCACAACACTTGGCGCAGTAGGAAGCGGTGTGGCGACCACTGTGGTGGTGTAGTCAATCACATTATACTACTGTAAGCTTTAGGTATACCTAAAAAATAAGTAACTTTTCTTTCATTACCCGTATTAATTACACTTACCCGTATTCACCAAAAATAAACAATTGGTCTTTCACTTCAACATTACATTTTATTACGTATATACTTCATGTCTGCTCTAGGGAATCGTAAAAGTAGACTAATTAACTATATTAACTCGACAGGGAACAGACTCCACTTCAGGACTAAAAACATTATAAGAAATTACTCGTATAGTTCCCGAATGTTTTATGTGGCTTTCACGAGGTTTTTATAAGGCTTTCAGCTTCTATTTCAATACACCGAAAACATAAGTAACTTTTAAAAAACATACTAGAAATGTATAAATAAAGTAACTTAGCGACTTCTTTTAACTTAGATATAATAACAACGTATTACATAAGTTCATCAGATCCCAAATCAACCAGAATCTGTTTAATCAGACTCTTATAAATCTTGGTGATTATCTCAATTCGTGTTTTAAAGAATTAATAGTGAATATTTATCTTATAAGCAAGAAAATGTGGAGAGACTAAAAGAATAACTACACATTACAACAACACTACAAAGAAAGACGGTGTGAAACAGTACTTGCGCTGTGTTTTGCTGAGTGAGTGAGGATACCTAAGGCCTATTCCCCAAACCCTCCCCCAACCCACTTTCCATTCTCCAAAGGGCAGCCAACGCAGTTGTGATGCCTTTCTGTTGCGGGTGTCTGGGCGGCAGTAATCGCTTACCATTAGGCGATACGTTAGCTCATTTGCCCCTTATTGCATAAAAAAGAGAAGGGAACTTCAAACTTGTCTGACCAGCAAGGCATAATAGACAAAAAAATTCTTTCGAAAGAATAGTTTGTATTCAGTAGCAATCTATTAAAAGATATTTCTGTGATGATGATGTAATGATATAAATCCGAATCGCTCACCACTACATTTACATGTCTTTATTGGGTAGGGGCTCCTGACCAATCAGCAGATGGAAATAGACTGTACATAGGCAACTGCTGTTCTGCATGCATCCAGCATGGAGTAATACAATTGCTGCCGTCCTTCAGAGTGACAATCAGCCCCGGTTTATTAAAAACTAAATGTAAGGAATGACGTCATCTCATCGCAAAGTCTCGTGTTTAAAATAAAATATTTGCCAATAACACAAGAGAATAGAGGTTTTAGTGCAATTGTTTCGCAGTGTAAGCAAATTGTGATACAGAAATATTAGCTAAATGTCTACCTATAAAATATTTGAAATCATTGAATCGGTATTATGTTTAAGACTTCTATATTTTGGTAATGGCTTAATTTTTAATAAAACTACTTGTAATAGAGGCAACTACACTTAATTAGCTAGAAGCTTAGGAGCTAGTTTAGTATTTACTACGGTAATACATAAAAGACAGAGCAGACGCATTTACTTTGTGCAAAATGACAACGAACGAAAAAAATGACGCCCAGCTCCATTATATAAAGATGTCCAAATCTAATTTTCAAGTACCAGTTCAGAGCCCTCAGGGCTCACCAATAGCTTGCGTAAAGTTGTAAAGGCAACTGAGGCCAATAGCTATAGCATTCATAAAAAAATTCCAAGAACTGTGCACGAATCACTCGTGTCTTATTTGCCCTATTGCCTTAGATATTACTTTTTGCATAAACGTAATTGCCGCCTTTTGACACCTCCTCTCTCAGAATTGTGAGAATAAAGGGGAGAAGGTTAGGTTTAGTGTTATAATAAAGTCCTTATCTCTAATAAATATTAATTCTTACAAAAGTGATGAGTTGAAACAAAATATTGGTCGAAACACAATATTTCTAACAAAACAACAAGAAAAATAAGACAGGTTTTTTGCCCCGTGATATCAATTACCTGAAACGGTTAGTACGTAAAACGCTTTTTTCTCTCCGCCAGCGAATAGACAATTATTTTCTTACGCTCGGGTCAAATTCGCAAAATTTGCTTTTCCCGTTACAGGTAGACATAATCTGTGTAGAGAATCGCCGATCTTAGCTCCCGCACGCCTACTATTGGAACTCGCTTAAAGAATATTTATTTTTGGGTATTAAAATTTAACTCCTTTGGACATTACATTATTGCAAACTTAAGGTTCTTTTTTGTATTCATAGAAAACTCGTATAATTTTTTTCCGGGTAGTAGCACACTTTTAAGTCCACGTTCAGGGCCGATTGTTACTCACAACGAACTGAACCGTCTTCTAGTTTACCCTCCTGTGCCATAAAAAGCATACTACTAAAACTCAAATGTCCTTTTTAGTTTTCTCATACGCAACTCGTTAATGAATTATATTAATTTTATTAAATTCCAAAACAAATAGTAGGAGCACTAAGAGTAAAATGATATTAGAAGGTCGGAAGCCAATTTTCTTGGTGCGTTATCGCAAAAATTAGGTTTCTTAAAAGCACTTTTCTCTATATGAGTCGTTTAGACATTCATATTACGACAAAGTATTACTAGATCTACTTAAAATGGATGATTTTTTGTAAATTACATTCTAATTATGTTCATTCTTAGAGCTAAGTCGGTATTAACATTAAATGTCCCTCGTTTTGTATTATTACGGTCTTGTTAAAACTGTAATGAAAATGAATGCTATCTTTATTTATAAATTCAGTTGTTGATATGAAGTTCCGTCTACTTTACTTGAGTTGTCGATCACATGCAACTCAATGATAAATGATAGACCAGTTTGGGCAATGTCATGAACTCCTCATTTATGTGATCAAATATCCTATATATTAATTAGCGAAAATTCGTTAAAGGCCCTATGCATACCTCCCTAATTAGTTTTAAGAAAATAATATGTGTTGAATGTATATTAAATGTATGTTTAAATTTATAGTTACACCTATCTAGTTATATTCATTAAAAATAAAATAAAATAAAAATAGCCTTTATTTCCTGTAACCTGCTTTACACTTTCTTTTTTTTAATAAAAAAATAATAAAATGATATCTGATCAAGCAGCATCATCGGCAAACAGGTCAGGTTGTCTTCTGACATAGGCCTCCTCTAATTCACTCGACTTGTTTCGGTCTAACGCAGTTCTTCTCCATCCATTTGGTAGATCGTCTACCCATCTTTTTATCGGTCTTCCTCTATGTCTCTTCCCATACCTGGGATACTATTCTGTAACTTTTATAATCCATTTCTCTGCTTGCGATCTCCACATGTAGTTATATTCATTAGAAAATTCTAATTCTTCAAAACTCATTGCACCGTCAACTACTGTATCTCCGATACATTTTGATCCATCCTAAAATTGCCTTGAAGGGATTGATTTCGAATTTCGTCGAAAAGTTTTCTATCGATATATCTTTCCTCTAATTAACAAATAGAAAATCAATTTTATAGTTTCAAAAATAACAATCGACAGTGATATATTATGTCAATGTCACAGTCAATCGTTATTTACTAAATAAAAACATCCCAATCAGTACTACTGGTTCAATACAACTCATATTTTTTTACTGTCTAATTCTGCTGAGCCAACTTGTATTAAATTCAAACCGACCTACAACACTACAATAAAGTGGATATCATCCTTAAACTATTAAAGGACAGTAAAAACAAAACAGAGAGAACAACAAAACTAAAGTGGAACTATAAAAAGTTCAACAAGTCTATTGCAATAAAAACTAGTACTATAGAACATAATGTTAGCGTAGGAACATTTTGACACAAGTTCCAATATGTTCAGACGAGCGGAGAACGTTTTAACTTTGTGGTACAAGTTATAAGCGAGAGTGTAATGGAAGAGGAAATTTAAATACGGCTTTATTGAAATAACTTGACAAAAGCATACATTTCTTATAAAAAGGCATCTAATGCTGATCTATGTAGCGTTTTTTTGTATGGTAAATAGATTACTGATGTACCTGCCTGCCTCGTTGGTATATCGGTTAGCGTAAGCAACTGCAGATCTAGAGGTCTCAGGTTCGATTCCCGGGTCGGACTGCTGTTAGGTTTTTCTTACAAGTCCAGGTGTTTCCCGCCCGTACTTTGGAGAGCACGTTAAAACGTCGGTCCCGATTGTCCTGAACATTTATGACAATCGTTATCGGGAAGTCAGTACCCTGAACCTCAACCGGGTTTTCCTGATTATCAGTTTTTCTCAGAGCCACTGACGTCAAACCTCTGCAACCTTGAGGGCGAACTGAATTTTGAATTAAGGAAAAAAGTTTGGACTAGTTGTTTGAAGCCACTAACTTACCAATAACGATTGCTATAGATGTTCATGACATCTAATGATGATGTTCTCCTAGCCGATTACGACCACAGCGGCCAATCTCAAGGAGACCAACTAACTACGCAGGAGATATTATAGTGCACAAGTGTGTTTGCAAACACAGGTACAATCTCTGTTCCCTCACTACCACAATCCGACGGGACGGTTAACCGACACGATCAGGGAGAGATCAGGCTGAGATCGGTCCTGTACCGACAGTTTTACGTGCTCTCCGAGGCACGGCGGTTCAGACCCCAACTTCCAAACTCCGAGCTTTTATTAACTATCTATATAATTAGAAAAACTCAATAACAATTTAGATCCAACACGGGATTTGAACCCGAGACCTCTTGATTGGTAGTCGCATACTTCAACCGCTAGACCAACGGGGCAGTCATCTAACATCTACTAGCATATCAGTATATATGTAAAAAACTATTAAAAATACCTAGATATAAAGTTTAATGAACCATACACCTATCCCAATACTATTTTTCCCGAACAACTTAATACTACACCGACAAGCCTGTCAAAAAACAACTTTACTAGTAAGCTTTACTGCTAAAACGTACCATAATAACTAAACCAGAGAACATAAGTAATTGTTATAAAGCTTTACCTAACTAAATACACAAAGATTTAAGCTCGACAATATGAAACTGGCTGTAGCGAATTAAACCGTTTCATATATAAAAGTAGTGCTATGAGAAAGACTCGAATACTTTTAACAGCGTTCGCGTACTCTAGGCTGGGGACGTTCAAGGAACGGACCACAGAATAACTATCTTATTCTACATAGAATCAATCACTCTTGTCACTTAAGTCACACAACGACGTAGAAAGAGTTTGCCGGATAATAGCAGAATGAAAGTTTTTGAGAATGTCGGTCAGCGATAATATTAGACGGCGTGTGTTAAAACAGCTCATTTTGACCTTAAAACGGGTATCCAAGACACTATCGAAACGGAAAATATAAGGATGGTGGAATTATAACATTACTTTCTTGATGTAAGCATCAAATATATTTTCACATACACCTAGTGAAAAGATGTTAATTAGAATTTACAAACAGATACTTCTATTCAATTTATTTGAATACTTTTCTATTTTAACCCTGTTGGCAAAATCTTACCCCGAGTTTCTAATTATCTGCCAGCAATTACTAACCCCTTAAAATAATGTTAGCTTATAAAGTTCCGCTTTGCCCCATAAACCTGCCCTCTTCAGTTCACATATTTCAGTGGCTCTTATCAGCCAACACGTAAGCGCAACCTTAGGTTTGATAATATCTAAGATCTACGTTCGGTCTAGAAACTAGACTAAAGGAGGGCTAAGTTGCATGCAATGTTATCCGTTTGGATTTATTTCGAATAAATAAATATTTTATACTTGTAGCGAAGCTTTGATTTTCTTACTATACTTGACTGCCCTTTATTTTCCGTAAAGAATATTAACAGAAGCCTCTTCTTCGAAAACAGATTAAAGGCTACTGTACCACGCCACACCAAACGGGTTGATATACAGTTTGAGTGGGGCTTTCGACGGCTAACGGTGAATTGTGCTTGAGAACTGTGATCGAAGAGACGGTGAACTATGGCGGTGTGCTGCAGCATTCAAGTCTGCCATTTAGCTAACCAGAGTACCTGAGGCGGCTAATGGCAGACTATTTAGAGAAGAGTACCGTTGTGTACGAGGATCGAGATGGTTCTGGTCCGCCCTTGGACCACTCTTGTAGAATATGGATTGCGGCTGGGCCCTTCGGGATTGTCTCCCTCTAGAATAGGCGTAATTAGTAACGCCGACGACACGCTCGCGCTGGTCAGAATCCGGAGGTTGAACATTCAGAAGGCGGTGCGCCTGGCCACTGTAGGAATCTCCCTGGTGCCTTAGCCAATTTGGTAATACTCTTCACTTTACCATAGAAACTATCTTACAAATGTATAAAAAAAACTCCACCCCATCGCGGAGAGTAATGACGCTTCCATGTTATATGAAAAAATAACATTCGTTTACTCTTAGTGACTATTCCACTCACGTTCTCATATTGCATTGCGTCTGTACTGCGTCGAGACACGACAAAAGTCGTAAACTTAACAACGCGCTATATATTACCAAACCAACGATACCAAAGAAAAAAAATAACGGCAGGTAAGGTAAAATTTAAACGAAAAAAGAATGGATTTCAAGAACTAGACCAAATTGAAATGAATTAAAGTACCAGCTTACCAAAGAAAAAGAATCATCCAATTGGTTCTCCCAGTTGAAACTTCTGAGGTAACACACAACAAAAAAAAACATTTAAAAAATTGTCGGATTGAGAACCTCCTTCTTTTTTGAACTCGGTTAAAAACAGACAAACAACGTGGCTTTCAAATGTTATTGAATTACTAATTCTAAGTAATTTTTTGAAAATCACTTTTTTTAGGATATTTTTCATACCAAGAGCACTCTTTGTTTTGGTCAATGAATATGTACAGTACAGTAGATTTCTTGCCACATATTCACGATAATCAGATTCAATTTCGAATTATCACAGCGACACAAAACGAGAACAGTACCTTGAATAAATACCAAACAAATTTTCTATTTCAAATTACTATTAGAAAATCAATATCATAAATTCGGAAGTAACTCTGTTAATCTGTTACGCTTCTACAGCTCAACCGCTGCACCTATTTCAATGGAATTTGACATAGAAATACTTTGATTATCAAGGAAGAACACAGTCTCCTCTTTACAGTGATAACTGACATACACACGGGCGGAGCTATAGATATAGGTAAACTATTATATTATAATTTCGCCGTGGGTTAGACACACTTTCTCACCTCGCAGTAGGCTCTACAAGAATTGCTGGTGCCACCAGAAAATCGGTGTTAACCAATTCTGAACACGAGGAAAAAAATTTAATTAAGAAACTGTGATAAACGTAAAAATCAACAACCATCTCATGTCATTGTCACCTTACCACCAGAAGTTAATAGAACAGTATAATAGTATTGTGCTTGATTTTTTTGACCACTACTATAATACTTATACTACAGCCAATTGCCGTCAACTGCTGAACGAATCGTCCCAGTCTTGGGCTGCCATTTTTCTCAAGTCGTCGGTCCGCCCGTCCTACACCACGTTTACCTAATCGCAAATACAATAATAAATTATACGATATACAAATATTTTATCACTTTTATTGGTTTTGATATTTTAAACATCCCCTTACAAATATCAGCCCGTCGACAAATTATAACAAATCCATGAGTGTAATTAATCTTTCCTTTAAAATTAAAATAATTCATCAAAAAATCTTTCATGTAAGAAATTGCATTCCCAATCCCAAGTTCAAAATATAATGTATACTTCACAAATATTTAAATAGTTTATAGGAATCTGTAAGTTAAATATGATCAAAATATTATAAAAACAAAATGGGCAGTATAGTATAATACATACACCTTTTAAATATTGGAAATGTTTCAATTTGAATAAAAAATAGACACAATAAAGGATTTACGATATACATATTTTTGACAACGTCATTTTTTTGTTCCCATTTAAGGGAAATTCCCGAAATATTATTAAAAAACGGATCAGTTCTATGAATAGCTCAGTTACTTACAAATAGAATCCATTGTCATCAAATACTTTCTTATTTGCTTTCTGTACATATCAAACATAAAATAGTTTCGTGCAAAAGAACTTTATTTAGTGAATATAGTTCGTTGTATTTGTCGATTCCCTATTTTATTGTAGTTTTTTTAACAGTCCCAAATCACCAGTTTCTCACTAAATAATGAATTCGAAGAATACATAGGCTTAAATATGATTTTGACCGAACGGCCCATATAGTAAACAATTTTGTAACCCATAGAGTTTGGATTGACGCTCTTTGAGGAGACTTTCATGCAGCAGTATAACTTATGAACAGATAGACTTTAAATACTCTGTGTATGATTATATTTTGCTTAAAATATACGAAATTACGTTTAGTTTTTTTATTACTATTAACATAATTTTCTTTTTTGCCGTTTTGCCAAAATCACTCTACTCTGCCAGATGGAAAATAAAAACAGAATCCAAGATTCATCATACTGATTACAAATGCAGACAATGCATCATGAAGACCCACACCATGGCGGCCTTGTGATGCTTTTCCATCGTTAAGCCCCCGGTCTCGCACTCACCAAAGAAATACGACAGGGGCTCACTACCTCGACTTGAAATTCACATATTCTGGTAAATTATAATCTTCACATAATCACAAGCTGTACAAGGATTCTTGCCTTACCTTTTAAAAGCTTACAACATCTTTAACTTTTAACACTTAATGATTCCCTAATCTGTCGGGACGTTTTTGTCTCGCACTCACAGAAGGAATATTTTTCCCCTTATGCAATATTTTTCATTGTTGCTTGGTTCATACTGATCTTAGCGAGCTTTTATACAGCCTTTTCTCCCATTTGGACTAACACTAAAAGAATTTTATAAGCTGAACTCTTCAACTTAATATTAGTAAAAATTCTCTGTCACTTTCTCTACTGTTTTTTAAGGAATTTTCTAAGAGACGATTCCCTTAGTATCACTAAAGCATTCTTATCAATTACGATTTACTTAATACTTTCTCATTGAACAGATGGCAAATCGTTTTCCCTTACTCCATTTGAATAAAGCACGAACAAAGCGCAACTCTAGATAAGACCAAATTATGAGAAGGGTGCTGGCCGCACGCCAACAACTTCAGAGCGATAATACCGCTTAATTTGATAAGCATCGATTTTGTATTTACATTTGATTAATGTAAATCCTGTTATCTATTCGATCGCAGGTAATATTCGAATTTCTTTTCCGTTTCCAATGAATACTGGATAAGTTTTATGTTTGTTAATAATATTGACATCAACAGCCTTAAATAGCCTACTGCTGGATATTGGCGTATCCCAAGTAAAGACATATAAATAGATTTAAATAATAATAATACAAATCAATATCATGATTATACATATTGTAATATTTTATCTATTCTTAGCTAAAATGTATTGAAAAACATGGCTAATAAACAAGAGTATCTAAAACGAATACCTATTCCATACTAATATTATAAATTTGAAAGTAACTCTGTCCGCGTATAACGCTATCACGGCCACACCGCTGCACCGATTTCAATAACATTTGGCGTGGAGATTCATCGATTCTTGATGAAGGCCAAGGCTTGGTCATATTATGGCTGCATATAAGCAAATAAGTCACTAGATTGTGTTAGGACATGTAAAAATATGGTTTTTAATCAATACTTGACACTATTTATTGATAAACACAAGTTAAGGTACAACAATGCAGTTTACAACGAACGTGTTAGGTTGCGACTTCAAATGTCTATTGTCTATGTATACTTTGTATATCTTAACACATTGTAAGTGAACACCTCTGCCTATGAATAAGTGCAAGTGCGTTGTCAGGGTTAGAATAAAAAAAAAATATGTTCAGACATTTTAACACACAACGCCATCTAATCCCAAACTAGGCAGAGCATTATATATATTATACATAGAAAACACCTAAACTCCGAAACAAATATTTGCAGATCATACAAACATTTGGTCCGACTCAGGAATCGAACCCGAGACCTCTTGCACAGCAGTCGCATTCACTACCACTGCGCCACAGAAGCAGAATAGATACGTATATACCGCTGATAATATTCAACAGTGTGTGGTCTCTTTGACTGATCAAAATATCCTTAGCAAACGTCGATAGCGCAACGTCAAAATAAACCCAAATCAATCAAAACACAAAGAACAGCAACAAAGAACATTAAAATCACTAGTCAGTGGCCATGTAGGCTACAGTACACAATCAATAAAGCCAGTCCCACGGGATCGGTCGACATCAATGGACTCGACGCTATTGTACTACGATTGAGTGTCCTGTCGATTGATTATGTTGACACTTTATTTTCGTTTCTTTAGTCCGTGGTAAGGGGGTTTCTCTCAATCATGTTGGTATACAGCTTAAGGATAAAGATGGGTAATATTTTTAATTTATTTGTTGAGTAGATTACTATATATTATTTTGTTAATATTGCGATGTTAGGCGTATATATCCAGGAGTGTTGGAATAGGCTGATGATGATAAGAAGTATTTTTTTAATAAATAAATTTAATCATTCACACTTCAAACCTTCAAGAAAAGAGCGTACGCCTTCTTAAAAGGCCGGCACACACTTGTGATGCCTCTGGTGTTGCGGGGTTCCATGGGCGGCGGTAATCGCTTACCATCAGGTGATACGTCTGCTCGTTTGCCAGATATATCATAAAAAACTTATACTATAAATTCAAAGTAACTCTGTCTGTCTGTTAGGCTTTCGCGGTTAAATTATTACATCGATATCAATGAAATTTGGCATGGAGAAACTTTAATTCTTGAGAAAGGACATTAGCACATACTCGCACTCTTTCCTGCGATAACCGAAATACATGTGTGGCGACTTCCAAATACATCATTTACTGACTCTCTAAAGGAACTAATATCCCACCCACAAAGTGGGAGGAATACTCTGGCCAGGGAAGGTGATCATGCCTGGCGGGCCACTGCCCAACGGTTGATGTTGGGAAGTTTGTATAAATATTAATCGGCGCGAGAACTTTTATTGCGCGATGAAGGATTGATAGTTTGTTTTGTTTTCTTTGTTACTCCGCAGTTCGACTTATCTTTGGTAGATGGCGTATGTGGAAGGCGCCATACACGTAAATGAAGCCAAGTGTAAAAGCTGTTATAATAATGATTTATTTTTATACTGGCCAAAACCTTCTTTCAAGAAGAAGCTTATGTCTAGCAATGTTGATTATACTCAAACATTTTTTATATCTAAACATATTTAACAACAATGATATTTATATTAGTTACAATAAGTTTTATTTTAATTCTATATTTTAGGTTCAGCACCTGCTTCGATATAATTCAATTACCAATTACGGCAACGCAGCGATTAATTCAATTCGTTAACTGATAGGTGTACAATACTGCGAATTACCTCGTGTTTATTGCCAGAATATTGTAACAACTGTGACAATCGAAAATTTTATTGCAATAATTAGTGTGCGCACGGGATTTGAGTTAAATTAACGGTTAGATATTATGGAAGAGTCAGTTTTGCAGAGAATAATGTTTATTTTGAAATTGTCGCGTTAGAAATTTGTGTATCATTTGGAATTTAATATTTAGTGTCTAATATTTAGATTTATAAATCCACATTATTTTTTGTTGAATAGGGGTTAGTGAATAAACGGAGCGTCTCCTCATAGTAATTGATCACCCCTGCCCATAGACGCAAGTGCATCACCGTCCTCTGAATGTCCTTTCCCTTCCAACTATATAGTTCTTAAAATATAACTTTATGTTTGTAGCGAGCCGATTATGACCACAACGGTCAGTCTCAACGACGAATAGCAACTACGCGGGAGATATTATATTGCCCACGAGTATCCGCAAACACAGGTGCACTCTCTGTTCCCTTTCTCTTAAGAAAGAAGGTTTACCGACAAGACTGGAGAGAGATCAGGCGTAGGACCGACATCTTTACGTGCTTTTCGAGGTACGGGGGTTTAGGCCCCACCTTCTTAAGTAATTAAGTATTTCTATAATAAAAAACACTTAATAACACTTTTGGCCCGACCTGGGATTCGAACCCGAGATCGGCAGTCGCGTACGGCAACCGCTAGACCAACTAGGCAATTAAATATTACATAGAGAGTTAAAATATAGGTTTAACATGAAACTTGTTCAAAATTCATCATCATCATCAGCTTATAGTAGTCCACTGCTGGACGTAAGCCTCTCCTTCAGAAAGAAGCAAGCCTACTATACCACACAGGCCAGACAGCTTGGTAAAGAGTTTGTTTTAAAGTTTTCCTTTTTTGCAGTGATTTTTAGGCATTATAGAGAGAAAGGATTTGAGTTTCTGTCACTTATATATACACATTCCGTAATTAAATCAGATGTCAAAATCAAATGAACAATACGTCATCGTGTCGGTTTCTGGATTGCTCCCTATGCCACTAAAACTACCCACACAATAATATTTTATAAGCTGAAAGTTTTGATGATTGCGTGTTACTAATTCCTCCAAGGCTGAAGAAAACGTTTATAGTCTAGAATATAACAATTGATTTCGGGGAATTGATTGATATTATCGTCATTTGCAAGGGTAAAACCAAGAGCTGTTAATAAAGCTTATTCTCTGGAAACCCCATTGTACACACGACAAATGAAATACTTGGTCAGGTTTGCAAGCGTGTAATATTCTGACACGTGTATACGTTCATATATACGTGAAATATATATAACGACAGTCATACATTTGTAATTTAATTTTATTTCAAAACCAAACCGCTTAGATTCAATTTAGACAGGGCGCGCACTAGTGATTTTTTTCACCGTGACTGTTGCATCACTGTCATCGAGTACATCACCCTTAATGAAGGTCACTCATTTGAATAGGTGAGGATTTGGTGACTTTTTGTCCGCGGAGGATGGCAGTAGCTCTCTCTCCCCCTCCCCCGCGTTTTCCATATCTTAGTCGTCTTCCGCGTAAACATATCCAATTCAAAAAAAGTGTTGTCACTGTCACCGCAGGTGCGCACCGTCACGAACGTTATAGGTCAACATAAGCAAACAATCCAGTACATGCTGTGTCGTCTCTTTGTGTCAATCTATGATTTTTAACTGTAGCTACAATTTAACGTTCATGAATGTCACTTAGTAAATAAATAAATAAATAAATAAATATTTCGGACATCTAACACACAACGCCATCTAGTCCTAAACTAAGCAGAGCTTGTATTATGGGTACTAAATAACTTATATTAATACATAAATACTTTTTTTTTTTTTAGTGTCTTAGTTGGATAAATTATTATGAATTCAGAATTTTTAACGTTTTGCGAGGAGGGATGTTTGAAAATCTAGCCCAGGCTCTATAGATTAGAGGTCAGGGTAGACCCATTAAACCAGCATGTCAGACAAACTCGGTATTTCGTTTACCATGTGTTCATTACATTACTATGTAAAATCACCGGAGGCCCCTACCCTAACTCCTCCCCCATCCCTCGCCCTACCCCCGAAAGCAGCAACGCACTTGGACATCTCTGATATATCGGGTGTTCATGGCTGGCGGTAATCGCTTACTATTAGACGATACGTTTGCTCACTAGCCCTAAATTTCATAAAAATAATAAAATATATAAATTATATGGATTGAAGAGGTAAGAATGAGAATGAGAGTTTCCGCTAAGTTATATTGAAATTCGATCTCAGCTTTATATGGCACATGTAACTATGTCGAAGACCAATACCTGGAATACCTCACACCTTCATAAGAAGTTTGAATATAGTTAAACCACAGGAATGCGTCGTCAGCGTAACTATTTCAATATTTGTTGACGCCCATTTCGAATTGTCCAGTCTCGCACCAAATGTATTTCAAAGTGTTCTAGATAGAGACTTTCAACATCAAAGGTAGTTAGGTAGGCCCAATGATGCAGAAGAACCACAATAGGCTGCCATGGTGTGAGTCACCATGCTATATTGTCTGCATTGACAACGAGTATGTTGACCACTAATCTTGGATTCAGCTCATGCATGACAGTTTTTTTTATGGTGAAGGGAGGCAGTGTCAAGTTTCCAAGTGGACACCTGAAATTTAACACTCACAAGAGCGTTGCCACTCTGAACAGTAATTAAATTAAATTGTGGCCCTTAATACGTTTAAAGTTTCTTTACGTAACTTACTTTATAATAACCCCTGTGTTCATTGGTAGCTTATAAAAGGCTCACAATATGTTTAAATCGACATTACTACTTAGTAATGTAGTACTACTACTAATAACAGCTCTGAAGATTTAACGACTAGTGAAATTTCCAGGCGGACAAAATTAACAGAAGTCTTCTGTACAAATATCAAATCAAACCTTGTGATCAAACGCGTTATTAAAATAATAAATACTATCAAATCTTTCCATTACCTAATTCCAAGGTTTCAGTGATATCCTCAACAAAATTTATTACCATGCATTTGATTCCAACAATAATGTAATAAATACCAACATAATAAATTTGAACACTATTCAATTGTGAGAAAGTTTAAAATTATACGCTGGGACTCGGTGAAATATATAAACAAAATGGACAGAGATTAATAAAAGAAGAGGACAATGCGATATAAAGCCTCCTTTGTTATTTTTATTAAACACAATAAAAAAATTAAGCACAGTCGGAGACGCGCTTGGATTTTTAAGATATTGCTTTAGAATTATTGCTTTGTTTGTAATTTTTACGTTGATTTGATACGCGGGTTTTGTGACGTAAAATTATTATATCATATATATGTTTTTTATATTATGTTTTTTAAAAATTATTGCTATCTGCTTTATTTTTTCATTGGTTAGCTTGGGAGAATTCCATATATTGTAATAAGACCTAGAGGTGTTCCAAGATCCTTAATACTTTCGCATCACTTTCGATTCCAACACACCGCCCCGTACATTAAGGTAGAATTGACTTACCTTCAGTGAACCTCTTTATCTCTTTAACATTCTCATTCGTTTATTCTTGACAGTCTACATATCCAATCACTGCCTCAACGGAACTTGATATGTAAGTGCGGAGCCCGGCGTAAAACTATTTTTCGTACTGTTTCAGCAAGCTATACATTACTTATGAATGTGGGTGGGTGCTGCTGTGTTGTCTATTAGACATTGTACCTGCAAGCTGCCTACCCTATGCTGTTTTGTTGAGCTTTGTTTTTTATGAATATTTGTGCTAAACTGTGTAAATTTGATTTTGCTGAATATTGTTTTGTGATAGAACAACTCCTTCTCGCCTAAAATCCTTTTGGTTTAAGCGAGAGAATCTGTCTTTGTATATGTAATTAGGTAATGATTTGAACAAAAAAAAAGTGCGTATATTACCGATGACAGTCCCACCTATGTGAATATAGTGTGTGCCTATAAACTTGTCGTCAACACTCTCGTTGTACTGCCAGTGATGCGGTAACTACTTCCTAATATATAATTCTATTCTCGGATATATGTATAGACATACGGAATACATTTATATATGTATGTAACATATATAAATGTATTCCGTAGGTGGCGCAGTGGTAGCGTACGCGATTGCTGTCCATGAGGTCTCGGGTTCGAATCCTGGGTCGGACCAAATGTTTGTATGATCTGCAAATATTTGTTTCGGAGTTTGGGTGTTTTCTATATATAATAGGTATTTATTTACAAAGAAAAGGTATATATATGTAATAATATCAGTTATCTAGTACCCATAGTACAAACTCTGCTTAGTTTGGGACTAGATGGCGTTGTGTGTTAGTGTCCGAAAATATTTATGTCCGAAAAATATTTATTTATGAAAATATTTAAACTTATATGAGATATATCTTATAGATATTTTATTTATAGCACATTCCTTATTCTAGAAAAAATTGATGCTGTCACCCTGTATTTTAAGATTTGAAAAAATCTAAATCGTTAAAAATTTACGCTATACGCACGCTGGCAGGACCTGGATGCGAAAAGCCATAGATCGAACTAATTGGCGTGAAATCGGAGAGGCCTATGTCCAGCAGTGGACTGCGATAGCCTGATGATGATGATGATGATGATGATGAAAAACTATAGTTATAGATACTTAATTTTATCTACAATATACAAACTGTTTGTCCCAATACAAAATTTCTCAACCAATTCTGTAACTGAAACTCGAAGATAAAATAATTCACCATTCGCTAAGTTTTATTTTCTGTCTAAACTTCACAACGGAATCAATTTAATCATTCAGTCGATCAAAAGGACATCTATCGCTTTTTGCGGCAAAAAAATGAATTGATTACCGAGATACTCTTATAGACTACACATACAAAGAGCAGTGGATCTCCAAGTTTACACACGTTGGTTATACCACTTAAAATAAGTATACATTCATACACCGTACTTGGCAAGACGGGGATGGTTGGTACTTTCTTGGGAGAACCTTTGTTCAGTAGTATACAGGAAGAGACTGATGATAATAGCTTAACGTAATACCTCAACCCACGCGAATACGTTGAGAATATCACTAAAGCGGCCTCACGAAAGCTAGGTGTGTTAAGCAAGTTGAGACAGTTCTTCTCGCCCGGGCATCTGTGTCTTCTTTACAAGACCCAGGTTCGCTCGTGCGTGGAGTACTGTACTCACCTTTGCGATGGTGCCGCACAGTACCTGTTTGACGCTCTTGACCGGTTGCAGCGGCGAGCAATCCGTATTATCGATAGTCCCGAAGCCACCGTGACCCTTGAGCCTCTACAGTTGCGTAGAGATATTGCCTCCTTGGCAGTCCTCTATCGCCTTTACCATGGTGAGTGTTCTGAAGAGCTCTTCCAATTGATCCCCCCTCTCCCTTCCTCTACAGAACAACACGTGCCGGCCTTAGAAGTCACCGCTTTAAAGTGGAAGACATACGTTCTCGTACTCATCGCTTCGGTGCTTCCTTCCTGTGCCGAGCAGTCAAAACCTGGAACTCACTACCAGCGCACGTGTTTCCTTCCCACTATGATCCCGGGTCCTTTAAGCAGGGCGTGAAAAAGCATCTCACCAGGCCGCCATAGTGTGGGTCACCATGCTGCATTGTTCTTTTTCGCATTGAGGATGGTGACCACCACTCATGGATTCTGCTCATGCTTTCCATCAGGCAGGGCAGAGTCATTTTGGCAGCTTAAATATAAAAAAGTGTTTACAGTACCATTATAATCATGAAATAATACGGTTAGTTTATAATCTTCTTTAATTATGAAGAAGTAAACCTATGAAGAGTTAATAATTATCTACTGAATATAGGATAGCATTTTATATACTTTGAAGTTCTTTTTTGTAAGTGATTTCCAAAATTTAATAGGCGTACATAACGAAAGAAAATGTGTTAGGCCCAACAGTCTGCATTTTCTGGATGGGTTCGAAATTCAACTGATATTGACCCCTTCCTAAACTTTGGGAAAGATTGCAACGAACAATCGAAGTATTACGTGAATGTATCAGTGGTTTATATACTTTTTGTTTTGCATTCCTATTCCATTCATAATACATCGTGATGAAGAAAGATCAATCCTGAACTAGATTCAATATGGCTGAACCTCGCGAATATTCTTGTCAATTTCTTGAAGTACGGAACAATGAATTTTACGTGGATATACATAGAATCGAATATAGATTGATTGACGAGCGGTTGATTCAAATACATTCGCCGGGTAATTTTTGGAAACGGTCATCGACCATTCTCGAATGTTGAAGTAATGCGTCTCGCAATTGATTCCAATACATTCGCCAGCGCGTTGGATTCCGTCATATGTTATTCTTCTATAACGGCATCTAACGTAAAAAGGGCGTTTCGACACAGTTTTGTTAAATCTGAGTTACAGTGCGACAAACACCGGTTTCGATATTGGTGATTAACCCAGTGACCTCGGGATAATTAAGGAGTGCTTTGAATAAAGTTTCTTTTACACGTCAGAAGGTTTATTTCTCAAATGCATGCTTGCCATCAGGCGATACGTATGCTTATTTGCACCCTATGGCATAAAAATAAATACTACTATAATCTCAAACCAAGC
The DNA here is from genome assembly GCA_003709505.1 of Hyphantria cunea. Lineage (NCBI taxonomy): Eukaryota > Metazoa > Arthropoda > Insecta > Lepidoptera > Erebidae > Hyphantria > Hyphantria cunea. The sequence continues at coordinate 164,476 of PKRV01000107.1, read as the reverse complement.
AGAGTCTGCGCTATGGAATCCAAACTACAGAGAAACATACTTAAATATTTTACTGCTTCTAATATTAGACTATCATATCACATAATTACATATTTTTTCATATATTTGTTGGACAGAAAGAAAACAAGGTAGTAGAGCCACGCTGATTTCAGCACGAAAGGGCCTGCTTGACCGGGAAGCTGCTCTAACGCCGCCATGGGTCACCACGCTGCATTGCCTGCATTCGCAATGAGTATGGTGACCAAAACTCTCGGATTCTGCTCGTGCTTTCCATCATGCAAAGTAGAGTCACTGTGGCAGATTCAATTAAATATTTTATTTGTATACCGTACATATTTGAATGCGAGTAGCCCAAAATATATTCACATGGCTTGCAATAAAAAAGGTTTATGTTCAGTCTAACAATAGTCAATATGCTGATGATGATGATGTACAGCGTATTACTAAGTTTTAAGAGAGTACACAAAATGACAGATGTATAATCTACAAATGGCGAACTTATTGCCAAAAGCAATCTCTTCCAGACTTCATCTATTGTATTATGTTAAAGAAAACAGTACATAAGGTTTTAAATCAATCAGGGGATCTTCACTAAGTGGTGAAACGATTCTCCCTATCACTGTAATTTTTCCATTGGAAGGCTTAAGAAGGCCGATTGACGAGATACTTTCCGTAAACCTAGTCTGTTGAATCGAAATTCAACTAATCCATACTAATACTATAAATGCGAAAGTGACTCTGTTTCGCTTTCACGGCTAAACCACTACACCGATTTCAATGAAATTTGACGTGGAGATACTTTGATTCCTGAGGAAGAACATTGGCTACTTTTTGTCACGATAACCGATATACACGCAGGCGGAGCGACCAAAAGCTAGTTATCTATATCCCCAGTTCACCCATTAAACGTTATTTTTTCTTCCATTGCGTTCATCATAAGTTTTCAATATGTTCTTAAATTTTGCTAATTTACAAATCGAATTGACTATATGATAGTCATAAACTTCCCAATTTACGTGAGTAGAGCCAACTTAATGGTTAAAATGTAGCTATTTAGTCACAGGTAGGGGAGAATGGCAGTGTAAATATTTAATGAATATTTATTATATGAAACAAAACTTTTTTTTATAGAATTAGTGGCAAACTAGCAGATGTCTGATGATAAGTGATTACCGCCGCTCATGGACACCCGCAATATCAAAGGCATCACGAGTGCGTCGAGAGGGATATGAGCCTCCAGTATCCTCACTCGCTTAGTGAAACACAGCGCAAGCGCTGTTTCACATCAGTTCTTGTGAGGCCGTGGTATCACTCCGGCCCATTCATGCCGAAGCATAGCTCATCCACGGTAAGACGGTAAGATATTTACTTAGTTATCACTTAGACTGCGAAATGTCGTACTGGTTTGTGTAGCCCACAGCTAAGACGGAATGCCTAAGATCGCGAGTGCGATTTCCGATTAAGTTATGCATTTCTCTGCATAAATATTTGATGTTTAATTTAGTCTAGGTGTTATTATGCGTCCGTCCGTATAATATCCGTATAAAGTCCGTATAATACTCAAATATTGTTGTGCCTGGAGTCTCGGGTTCGATGCCCGATTCGAACCAAATGTTTGTATGATCTGTAAATTTTTGTTTCGTTGTTGAGTGTTTCCTATGTATGTATTTACAACAAAAAAAGTATATAAGTATTCTATCAGTCACTCTATAATACAAGCTCTGATAAGTTTGAAACTAGATGACGCTGTGTGTAAAATTTTCGAAACATTTGTATCATCTTCGATACATATTTAAATAAAATTAGGCCGTCATTAAATATTCGGCACAAAGCGAACTTCAATTTCAAATAACTTATACCAATAGCATTTGAACATCATAAGTTTTGCTATAACAAAGGAGTGTTTATCCAGCAGTCTGTGGAAACTTGCACATTGATATGCAAAGCCTTCGAATACTGCTACTTACCTCTTATGCACTAACCACTATAAAGTAACCATGATGTCAGGGCTGAACAATACAGTCTAGGTTAAATTATTACATTCCCTTCTACTTACAAAGTCTTGTAACAACGTCTGTTCGAAACATCATTGATTATATTGTTATTAATAGGTTACTAATACAGAACATTAATATTTCAATGGCTTTTCCTCGAATCAAAGTTTCCTAGGTCACAAGGGTCATTAACTATCTAGGGTCTAACTAACTATGGTCATCGATCAGCCCACAGGATTAGCAGTGGACTAGCCATATTTGCCGTAAAACTGTTGGGTTAAACGTTCTTGAGTGGAGACCGCGTCTCGGCAAACGTACTGTAGGACGTCCACAGGCTAGATGGATGATTCGTACAAGACGGCTGGCATGAACTAGATGCGAGAAGCCAAGGATCAAACTAAGTGGCGTGCAATGGAAGTGGCCTATGTCGAGCAGTGGACTGCGATAGGCTGATGAGAATGATGAAAGTTTCTAGTAACAATTTCAATACCACTTGGTAAACTTTCATTGCACCAAACTGTTCCTAAGCCTCCTAAGAATGTTTTAAGTAAAGCCTCGGAGTCTATTTTGTTATAATCAACGTGATTTGTTATAACAATAGATTTAGGGTATGGAAAATTTGAATATTTTCCAAAAAAAGTCTTAGTGTTTAAGTAATATAAAATCTAGTTCTGAAGATAAGTCAGACCAAAAGTTACACGTGTAAATGGAAAATAAATTTATTTATTACATTTCCACATTATTTCTACCCTAGGCCCTTGATAATACTAAGTAATATTAAAAAGCTATTACCCGAAAAATATGAACGATATACCGAAACAAACTTCCGAAAACATATACACAACAAAAACAAACATTAGCGAAAATACAAAACGACTTCTGTAACACGCGTAAAATAATAATTACAATACAATACCGAGCCCAACAATTTTGGTGTCCCAAGCAATCTAAAGTTTAAGACATAAAATCAGAATGTCCCATTAGGCGAGGCAGCCTTGTCGCCTCGTGGCAGACGCGAAGTTTAGCCACAATAGAAAATGTGCCTTGAGGCAGACTCCCATGTCAGGCAGTTGTACTTTCTATGCTTTCTGCAACTCTTTGTAGTCATCTGTTTGATATCATAAACGTTTTAGTTTGAAGGACAACATATGTAGGTATATATTTAATTTTTTTAATTGTACTGTGATGTGGTTGTTTTGTTTGACATAATGTTTTTACAATTCGACTGTATTTATTTTTTGTGTTTGTAACCACATAACTTTCGACTGGATGGATCGATTTTGGTGATTATTTTTTTATTTGAAAGTTGGTGCTTCCCCTGCGGTCCCTTTTTTGATTTGGTACAGTTCTGGGAACTGTTTTTATTTATGTTAAATTTTATGATTATTATATTATCTTGTATATTCTAGAATATAGAAAATACAGTCGTTTAAAGTAGTTACTGCAAGCGTGGTGGTAATTTTGTAATGTGCGCACTGAATTTTTTTTTTTCTTGCGGAAATCCCCTCGGATACCAACTCCTGGTGGCATGTCGGACAATAACTGACTATGACCGCACTCCATCGCGGGTACTAGGAGCCGGGGAACCAGGCACACCCTAGGAAGGAAAACCCTAGAACCCCAACTTACCTCGGGCCACCTACGGTTTCTAGATGGCCCCCTCCTGTGTGATAGCCCCGATGTTTCTGTTGCTGCCCCAAAAGGTGGGGCGCGAGAGCAGTGAAGCGCGCGCACCCTCCACCCGAGCATGCTTCTGCTAGGGCGACAGATGGCCACATCTGTCACCCCCAGGCTTGCGCTTATGGAGGACGGAGATCATTTTGTGATCTCCGGCGCCTGAGTCGTCTGCGGTACCTGGCCCATTCCCTGGCCCGGCGGAATGGAAGAGTTCTAGACCTCCCCCGGTCCCGCTCCGTGCACTGACAACCCTGGCCCACAGTTAGTTAGGGTCACCGTAACTGTTTATTTATTATGGTATGGTCACCCAACAATAGGTTGAAATGAAACAAATACAGCTGTAAAGGTACTTAAGTACTACATTTAAAAAGACCATGGGTTCTGTGATGATAAAACCCGTTATTATTTTTGCTTGACGCATTAACATATGGATGAAAAATAAAAAGTAGAAAGTATTTACACTAAAATACTCCACTGTCTTTTAATTTCAAATGTAGTAAAAAACCATAATACGTCAATCCATTCACTCACATTTCAACAAAATAATATAAAAATATTAAATGACTGTTCTCATATTTAACGCCGTGCCCACCGTTTCACAGATTTATGAATTTTAATTTTCTTTCATCCACAGAGAAGTATTATCTTTCAAGGCGTACATTATTCTTTCGGAAATAACGTTGAACAATCTAAAGATATGACAAAGTTTTGTTATCTTTATGCCTACAGTGTCAAATGATCTTTTACTTGATTAATATCGTATGTTGTCTACATGAGACAGAAGGTTTCCACAGTCGATCTCATCTCAGTTGGTGTTCGGGTCTCATTTTTCACGTCCTTTATGATTATGTGTGGTACTTTAGACAAATGCGCTTCCATTTTGAAATAAAGATTCTAATCTATACCTGCTTACTAATGTTGTTATGATCCCTTAGAACTGCTTCTTAATAGCGTTCTATTGATGTTAGTTAAAATATTTTCAACAAACATCTGTTGGTACTCACAACATAAAAAATATTAGCTGTCATTATTTCAAGTTTGTAGCTTCTAAAGTTTGGGCTCTGCGTTAATAAATCTTCCAGACCATTCAAGTTTTAATTGTTTTAAAATGCAAACTATTTTTTTTAGCTTTACAAACTAAAGATACTTTCAAGTAATATTTTTACAGTGAAATATTTTTGTTTAAATCTTTATTTACGGGGCATATCCACAATTTTGACTATGTCGCTCTAAATATTTCTCATCAACAAAGTTAAATAACTATATATATATGAACAAAACCCGAGCCTCAGCCTACACGATAAAAATGGATTCCCGTTCACCTTTCTTATCTACCATCTAACCCCTCTGCTTACAAACCTATTTAATCTTTGACAGCAGGTAAGCAGCCATCGTATTATAGAGCAAGCTTGGGGTTCGACCCCCTTTATCACAGCCCAACAATGGTCTGTAAAATGAAATACGGAATAAGAACAGATAACTTACCTAAATTGCTTCCGTAAAACTTATGAATAAGTGAAATCATCTCTTTTTCATTTTTGTGATGTTGGTATGACATACGTAGTCTTTGGTGTTTGTCATATCAATTTGAACCCGATGTTCATGCTACTTAGATTTAATTTAGTAATCCCTTAATATCAATGATCGTGACCTTGGTTGAGACAAGATTGTTGGGCCAGTTATGTAGCAAACCCTAAACAGTAAATCAGAACATGAATTACTGTTTACTCTGCTCTAAGCATGCTATACAAAGATTGTAATCTGTAGTACCTATGGCAGATATTTTGCTTGTTTAGATTTCATGAATATTTATTTCAAGACAATATGATTAAATAACGTTTGTACACGAGATATTGGAACAGTTTTTTCTGTGATTCCTCACTATTTTCAAACCTTTTTTTTTAACGTATAGAAACCCCCTCGGGCCTTCACCCCAGCGGGGTTTGCGGCGGGGTGGTGTGTCGGAATCGAACTGACTAAAACCACACGGTATGCCACTCTGCGCCTGAGACGGGAGGGATCTGGGAACCGCTTTCTTACCCCATCCGGACCCACTATTTTCAAACCTAACCTAATCTCTTTAATGTAGTGATTCACCCGTTCTCTTTGTTGCTAGGCACCGCCTATTATCCTATTTTTTTTACATTTAGTCAGTTATTTTAACTAAAAAGTCTTAAGTCGTACTTAGTTTAGGTTCAATAAGACATCTAAGATGTTACAAAAGAAGAAAATCTATATTTGTTGACTGACATTGTTCACTGTTGTTCGTTATATGTTGGTTTGAGTTAGACAGGTAAAAAGTCAAATATTTAAAATAAATAATAATGACGAAATTGACTCTCATAGAATAAAATACTGTACGGACTGCACGGTTGGCCAAGTGGTTTAATCGGTCAACACACTGCTTTCTACAGCGTCAAATATTGTGGGTCCAAATCCCACATGGGATAACACTTTGTGTGATCCACAAATTCGTTTGTAAAGTCCTCCGAGACATAGGATGTTTATACCTAATGCGTGAGTTTGGAATATATATAGAATAGAATACAATAAACTTTATTGTACACGAACTGATACAGTTATATTTGAGCTAAACAATATAATGACCATGTACAAATGGCGGACTTATCGCTAAAAAGGCACAGGCAACCTTTATATATGTTTGTAAAAAAATATTATTTTAATCTGTTTAGAACGAATTTAGTTGGTATATGTTTAACAGTAATCAACCAATACATTTAAAATAATCTGTTCCCGGACATCAGGATACATATATTTAGTACTTAAAACATGAAATCGGTATTGGTTATATATTATCCTAGCTTAAACCCGGCCCCGCCCGTGTATGTGTCGGTTCTCGCGACGAAAAGTAGCACATGTCCTTTATCATTCTCCAAGGGCTAATATATCTCTAACGAAATTCATCAAAATTGGTTAAGCAGTTTGGTTGTGAAAGCATAACAAACAAGCAGAATGACAAAGACTTTTAAATTTATTAATATGTTATTTTTTATATAAAATATTGGACTAAGCCACTCCAATATGTGAGGTGTTCGCTTCACCCGATCCCGTTCAGACATATCGCGTTACCATAAAACAAACAAAAAAATATTGCAATATCTATATCACTAAAAGCCCATTAGCAAAAACATCAGATTCCATTTAACACAGTAAAAATAACGTAGTAAATCAATTTAATGGTTCACATTCCAACGCTCTCTATCGAAGCTTTTAGGAATGCCAGGTCAGGTATTTAGGTGTATGGATTCCACTCTTGCGGGGCCATGTGGGGTCTAAATGATCCTCTGTCAATAGAGGCTTGTGATTAATTATATAGGATCCGAGGCAGCCGGACGGGACTGCGTGTTTAGTCACCGTGAAAGGGTTAATTTGGATGACCATGATTTGTTGGCAAATTCCGGGCCAATTTCCCAGTGTTCCAGTGTAATGGGCTTTTGACATGTGTTGTATGATGTTGTTAATAAATTTTATGTATCGAATAAATTTATTTTCATGAGCATGTATGATTGTTAAACTTGTTATCAATTGCGTAGGGTGTAAAGGGTCGGGTATAGGAGTACAACCATTCTTATGTTGTCATATCACTGTTTGATGACGTTTATATTAATTAGGTAGTTTCTTTATATTCAATAATTTAAATCGAGAGTTTATTTCCATTCAAAAATATATATACAATAATTGAAGTCAATGACGTACTATTACCGTAATAAACACAATATTATAATAAAAAATTGAAGAATCTACTCGATGCTCAAAATTAAAGTTTAATAAATAAAATACATTGTAATAAAGAAGATACAAGCAACACTACTGTGAAAAATATTGATACTAAGTATATTTTATTTTTATTTTTGGACAACCAACAAGAACATACACCTTAAAAGCTAAGAGGCTCATAACAGTAATATACAACCATTGGTGCAAGTATATAAAAAGGGGGGAAAATTGTGTCAAGTTTTAGCACCTTTAGTCATTTATAAAGTCTAAAATAGCAAAAATATTAACTACACATTTAGAGACATTCCTTAATGTAACAATAGGACATTCACCTCGTCAAAAATGAATATTTTCGTCCAATCAATATCATGTTATCGCACGTTAAGTCTTTAAAAATATTATTTACGAGTATCCTTAAAACATGGCTACCCTACATGAAATTCTTGAAGGTCCATTGCCAATTCTATCGGGACCTTTTGAGTTATAGTTTCAGTGGCAGACATAATGCTGAAATGTGTCTTTCAATAACATTTAATTACCACATTAAAACCACTTTGACACTTCTTGGAAAGTAGGAACAGAATCCAAAAGTAGTGGTCATACGAAACATGACAGTATGAATGCAGTCATTTTAAGTTGGTCTTCCGCGAGAGAGAAGTACCGCCTCGGGCAAATTGACCCGTTTGTGCTGAAATCAGCGTGGCTTTACTGAAGCTTTACCTAATCCTACTAATATTATAAACACGAAAGTTTGTAAGTATGGATGTTTGTTACTCTTTCACGTAAAAACTACTCAACGGATTTGGATGAAACTTTACAGTAATATAGCTTATACATCAGAATAACACATAGGCTACTTGCCGTGATAACCGACATATACGCGGGTGGAGCCGCGGGCATAAACTAGTCCCATATAAATTACAATTCATTATTAAAGAAAAGCTTTTGCAACAAAATCCAAATTTCAAACTTCCAACGCGACATAATCGTGTGAAACCAGTGAAGCATGTTCTGGCCGCTTGAAACTTAGTTATAATATATCAGTAATATATGGCACCGCTTAAGGCGAGGACCAGTGATAATATTCTGTTTATAAATTAAAGAGTTAATAGTGGCTTTGGTGTGCTTGTGATTGGTTAGTAATGCATAGTATTTAGTTGTCTATATAGCCATGAATAGTGCTTTTACCCGTATCTCAAGACCAATTGTCTAGAATTGTTTTATATTCAAGCCATTCGTTTAAGTTTTTTTACAGACTTTGAATAAATTGTAATGTGTTTTTCAGCCTTCTAGCTTCTACTGCTAAACTAAGGTTTCCCCAAAGAGCGCCAGCCTTCTCAATCTTTGGTAATTTGCACCCATCTGCTATAAGCCATTTCCTTCAAATCTATAATTAATGTCACTATACTACTTCGGTACAATCAACTGTAGTTTTGTAACAATCAATCAATCATCATCATCAACAACCTATAATGTCCTACTGCTGGTCTCTGGGCTGGGAGGGTTAAGGCCATACGTCCCCACCCTGGCCAAGTGCGGGTTGGGGACTGGCAAGACAACGTTGTGGCTACGTTATCTTACCGTTGGATGTTTTTAAACCGCCCAAAGGCCTCCAACTAAACTTTACGACTGTTATCCTATTATAACAACCGAGACTGACTGCTTAACATGACCTCCGAATCACAGAAACGCTCCTGGTCAGTACCTGGATGGGTGACACTAGCGGTCACCCATCCAAGTACTGACCGCGCCCTCGTTGCTTACCCTGGTGATCGTGCTAATCACCGCGTGCAACTGGGCTATGAGTGCCTCCATCAATCAATAAAAAGTCTAAAAAACATATTTCGTATTAGCTCATTTGAAACTATAAGTATTATACTGCCTTCCTAGGGCTGAAATAAGAGCGCGAACGGATTCTTGCAAACTTCATTAGGTCGTCGGGCCTCCTTTTGAAACTCGAACTTTGACTAAATATGATTATAATAAAACAGTCAGTTCAGTCTAGAAGTAACACTTTATGTATGTCTGTGCTAAATAATTCATTTATTCTGGAGTAACTCTTAGTGCTAGCAAATTGCATAAAATAAGGTTAATTCGCAGAGAAACTAATTTCAACATTTCCACTCAGACCATAATTTAATATTTTCATGCTAATGTGAAGATGAGGATACCATGCATACAAAGTGAGCCCCTAGAGTTGTATAATGATAAGCAAATATGTAAAACGTTAATAAATTTACTGTTTTTTAATATTTTTTTTCATATTTGATTTCATTTTCGGATGCTTGATATATTTTTTTGTACACGAGCATTTGGCCAAAATGTAGCTCTCCCATATGATCTTACGATATCTACAGCGATCACTGACTACATAGCATAAAATATGTACGGCAACAGCATAATTGAATAAGTTAACAGACTGATAGACCTACTTTAATACACGGGCCCATTCTCAGATTCCGAATCTGCTGATCCAGATATCCAACACATAGACTCACAAGAAAAGCACAAAGTCTGCCTTAATTGATCAGGGAAATCATGCATAAAATAGTTCTATATAGCTATACAGGTACTTTCAATCTAATCAGTACAAGCAACATTGAAACGCAACAACGATAAAGCGTATACAACATAAAGAATTCAGTATAATAGTAAGTTCCCAAACCGAAAGTACAAGTCCTCATTGCTTACTATATCGGCACAGTCCCAGGGCATCTTAGCCCCACTCATTTATTTACCCACCCACTACTATGAGTTCCCTACAGTAGTTAACGTTTAACTTTTATAGTTTTTTGTTACGAGTAACTCTTAGGTATACTAATAATATGAATCGTCAATAGCAGTTAATAGTCAATTTCCATACATAGGCTTCTCCTGTTTAGGACATGAAATATAGAGATAAAAAATGAGGATGCAATAAGACTTGGCCTGTACTGAAAATTCCTTAAACAACCTGTAGAATCGTTATCCCTCCAATTTGCCTTTCCTTGGTTGTCCTTTTCATTCCTTCTCATTTACCCTTTCTCTTCAGCGTTCTGACAATTTTTTTATGAGATTCCTAAAGTACCATCATTGTGAATCACCATGCTCTGTTGTTCCATTATCTGCATTCGCATATGGTGACCACTATTCTTGAATTTAGCGCATGCTTTCCATCAAGCACAGTAGACTCATTTTGGCAGGTCCCTTTTCAACCCCTTGAAGCTTTTCATTCAATGTAATTTATAGCCTTTCCTTAGCTCTAATCTATCTCTGTACTAATCAATCATCAAAATCAGTTTAGTTATTCAGGCGTGAACGCGAAACTAGCGCTTTGATATGCTTATTTTCGTATTATAATATCGGTAAGGATAATATTGTTTACTTCGGTATCTTATTTTTTTCTATAATTTGATGCAAACAATAATAGAACAAAGGTGAACAACTATCATTAAGGAGTATTTTTTCTACCATCGATATAGTCCAAATTTAAACACACTCATGGTTGCCTCTAAGGAAATCAAAGGTAGAAACAACGTCCAAAGGCTACCAATTAGGGCCCCGCAATAACTAGGGCGAGTTATCAGTGACTTAAGTCGAGTTTATTTCTAAAACAGCTTGCAAACAGAATATTTTATCTTATCTCCGAGGATTAAATGTGGCTAGATGTGACAAAAATGTTATCTCAGTAGCCAGGCGTGGCTTTATTTCGAATAAGCTAAAAAACTAAAATTTTAAAGTTCACTCCGACATTTTGATGAGGTTGGTTTACAGATTAATAAGCTGTTTCATCCAACTTAGTTTTATGATATTTAATATTTATTTATTCGGCTAAACGTATTATAACTTTTATATTAAGCGATTTTTCAACTAATTTTAAAACATCTAGCCTTGCTTAAGTTAGGCGGATGTTTTTTTTTTAATTTGATCGTAACGGTACAGCCGAAAACTTTTAAACAATATTGGAGAAACAACTTGCAACGTCGTTTGGTATTCAATTTCATTTAAATGCCTATTATCTGTCTGTATGCCTCTTACAGTCACACGTTTAAACCGCTGTACCGATTTCAATGAAATTTGGCATGGAGATAATTTGATACCGCGATATCCGACATACACGCGGGCGGAGCTGAGGCAAAAACTAGTTGATTTTTATAATGTATCCATAGGTCTAAATATGTTATACATTCTGATGAAGGGGTGAATCGTTTATAACTATTTACTGATGAGTAAAGAAACGTAAAAAAAATATTTAAGGATAAAATTATGTTTAATATTTAACTGAAAATAAAATTTTCAACGTGTTGTGGATAAATCTAAGGTTATTATATTTTATTTATGTATTTATATTTCTTTGTCACGCCCTAGAGCCCAAGCGACTTGTCGTAATTTTATGTAAGTGGTATCAATAGATTCGTCAATCATTTGTAAAAAAAACGAAATAAGGATTATTGGAGCAAAAAAGTAATCTCNGACTACTGCCTTAAGAAAGAGTACACTCTTATGACGTAACTGTACTCTGACACACTTCACGTTTTAATAATGAAAAACAGACGCCAAAAATAGATAAAACAATCTTAAAAGCGGTCTATACAATAGTCAAATGTATACGCACAAAGCAATTAAACATTGTATTTATATAAATTGTTCAAAGAAATTAGTGCAATAGAAAAAAAAAAGAACTAAGGCGAGCAGTTTTTATTTATTATTATTATCGTTGTTTTTTTTTTAAAAGACTATATATGTTGTTGAGTTGTTGAGATGAAAAGAGTGTAACAAAAAAAATCAGATACTAAAACAAAAATAATTAAAAAATATGATAGCGGACAGAAGAGAGGTACTGTTCATTTACAACCGAAGAATAATAAACTTTAATGGCGCTTATAACTGAGCTAAAGGAACTGAGAGCACTTGAGTGGTCAATCAATTAAATGGAATCAGTGAGCTAGTATAAACTAGAATGTCTTTAAACTGAAAGTATACTATCTACTTGCCATCATCTTAGAAATAATATAATAGTTATACTGTCTTATAAACAACTTAATGGGGCTAAACGCGCCAACACAATCACTACTGTGCCTCCTGTACACCAGGATCACTCACGAGAACACCGAGTTATGACATCGGGAAGTCTCAGGTAAAATTTAACTGGTTTGGAACCCGAAATAAATCAGAAGAAAACTTGAGGAGTTAGAAACATGACAAGTCCACTTCCCTCCTTAGAAAAGCGAGAGCTGTTACAGCTTGTGCTAATTGTGACAAGTATCTTGCACCTCTTGCTCTCAAAGCATCAGGAGAAAGGAAGGTTTTCTGCTCCGGTATCCTCACTCACCCGAGAAAAAGCAACAAATTAATAGCGGTTTTCTGTTTAGCCATAGGATTTCAGTCAAACTGGCCCATCTACTCCGATACTCTTTCTAAATAAATATTTCAAATATATACATTTTATTCTAATTTTAACTACTTTAATAAACATACTTAGTTTTACATACACACAATCACGCTTGTTATCCCGAAGCGCCAGACAGAGGCATACTAATCGCTCATTTCAAATAAAAAGAAAAACTGTAGCTATTGTTATTCTTCCGACTTAAATTAAGACTCAAAGTCACGTCTTCAAATAGTGTNGTAATCTCAAAAAAAAGTTTTAATACATTGAATGTGGTATCAAAATAAAGAATTTTTAACCGTGATTACGATTATATTAGTAAGTTATATGTTGTATATATGATATTGACGCAGTCGCGTTAAGTTTTTTTTAATAATTCAGTACTTGTTTGGAATATGTACCTCTTCAACATCAGTGGAGAATTATAGAAAGGTGCACAAAAATCACTTCTGACACAAATCGAATAATGTAAAAAAATTACACATCTCTCGCAATTAGCAATTTGAATTGGTAACGGTAAAGGCTCATATACAGAACCCACCATCACTGCGGAAGAAATTTTGACAAAAAAACACTTCTAGTATAAACACAAACAACATTGCTCAACATTCAGGTTGAAATCCAATCCCTGGTTGTCACCAAAGTTCGTCTTTGAACTCAAAGTGTCTAATGATGGTGCAAAAGTTTTAAGTAAAATTCTTTGTTTCTTTAGAGTTGGAATGTTTTCCAATACATCCATCGGGCGATGTTTTATAAACTTCCACCTGACACTCATAGTAGCAGACGTACTTCTAGCTTTGTTTATCGTAAAGAAGTTCTTTCTTTTTTCGGTCGTTTTATGCTGAGATATGTGTCAATTCCTCAATCTTATGTTGTCAATACGTCTCTTTATACTTTGTTGAGGCAATATATTACTATTGTAGATAGTTTGAATATTATTCGCTTCCTGAGTTGCCAATCTAAAGTAGAAGAACAGACGACAAATGAAGAACAAACAAAAAAGCGAAATATCTTCTTAGGTTTAAGGTAAAAAGCAATTGAGTTTAGAAATTGGGGTGTTAGTCATCGTGCCTCGGTGAGCACGTAAATCCGTTTTTCTTGCGCCTCATCTCTTTCCGGTCGTGCCGAATAACTTTCCTAGTCCCATTCCAGTCCCATCCCAGTCCCATTCCAGTCCCATCCAGTCCCACGAAATTATGAGACTGGGGGAACAGAAAGTGAACCTGTTTTTGCGCACACAATAATGTGCACTATAATATCTCCTGCTTGGTTGGCTGAGGCCTGCTTTAAGACTCGTCACCGTGGCTGAAATCGGCTGGGAGAACACCATCATAGCAATTGAGCTTAAAATCGTATTGCCGAAGTCTCCATGTTTATTACATGAGCAATTCTCAAGTTCCCTACTTGAGATAAAAATGTGATATACTTAATAAAAAATAGAGAATAATTTTTTTAATAAGAATGAAGAATGGGTTAAAGATTAAACACTATACTCTCTTTCGCTGTCATTGGGAGAGTACAGTCACTTTTGACCATTATAAATAAATAAGAATTTATTTTATTATCCATCTAGTATAAACTGAATATAGTATATAGAAAAGGCTGAATGCACGTAAGAGAGTTTTTTACTTCAAGATTTAGTAGCCAGAATCAGGCAAGGCAATAATAATNTAGTTTTTAATAAAAGTATTTATTAGATATATTAATATCTAAACATGTATACGTGAAGAAAATATTTATACATATTCATTCATTCATTCAGTGGTCAATGAAGTAGAACAAGCTTTTGATTAAAAACCACCAAACGGTCTCTAGTAAAATACTAACGCTTAACGACTTGTCGTTATTAAAATCAACTCCGAAATACGATAACCGAAATCGGCACTGCACTCGCATTAGGTGCAGGAAACTCATCATAATTTCCCTTCCTAATACACTCTCTGAATATTTAATAGAACTGCATTTCTGACTTAAACTAATTTTCAGGTCGAATGGTATAATCCTGGCAAATTCGGAACACGCCAACTACGTTGGTTGACTGTTTAAACTCTTGACGTATGTATTTCGCCATGTTTATGTAACTAGAACGGACTTACTTCAAAGCTTGCTTAAACGTTGCAATACAGATTGATTCTCAAGGTGTTTTCGTTTGTTAGAATTTGAAATGGAAAAGTTTTGAAATAGTTAATTTGATTTCATAAATTGAAAATATTAAGGGCAAGTCTCACCGCTTGTTGATAAATTCCCCGGAAAACTGTTGTGAGTGAGATAAGTATCTTCTAGAAAACTTTGGATTTTAGTTTCACGAATCAATGAATATATCCGATACTTATATATTGTTTTTATGTGATCGCGGGCAAACGAACAGACGTATTACCTGATGGTAAGCGATTATCGCTGCCCATGTACATCTGCAACACCAGAGGCGTCACAAGTGCGTTGCCGGCCTTTGGTGGATGGGGAGGAGAAGGATGAGAAGAGGGGCTGGGGTATGGGCCTCCAGTATCCTCACTCACTCAGTGAAACACAGTGCAAGCGTTGTTTCATACCGGTTTTCTGTGAAGCCGTGGTATCACTCCGGTCAAGCCGGCCCATTCATACCGAAGCATGGCTTTCCCACGGCCTATTTTCTTTAGATAGTGTTACATGGCATCTATATCATATATCTATAAATAGGGTTATATATCTATTAAATAATGTTATATGGCAGATAACTATTGACAACTTATCATGAGAATAAATGAAAATAATGTGCCTAACTGAGGGTTTATTTGATTCGACTCATTTGACCAAACAAACAAACGATAAAATTGTTTAAAGTTTGTTTATACAATTCGTTGGACAATCGCTATGTAAAATACTGTACCCTAGAAAGTGATAATTTAAAAAGTAGATTTTAGCATGGTAGTATTATACTAATAAAAAATAAGCACATATCTCTAAGAAATGAAATACCAAAAAAGATGTTTTAAATATGTTATGCCTAAGAGGTGAGAAAGTTCAATTCGACTAATCTAGATCGTTCAAGTGTCACCCGCATCCTCCCCTAACTCGTATAACTATCACGCAACTGGGACAAAACTTTATTGAAAATACGTCCAGGTTTCAAGCTTTAAACCACTTACATTTCTTCTCACATTGATTGCAATATTGTCATGTAATAATTGTATTTAACTCCACTTAATTTTGAGTTCGAATTTACACATTGATTATATATCATCATTATCAGCCTACTGTAGTCTACTGCTGGACATAGGCCTCTTCAATTCCACGCCACTTGATATGATCGTAAGCTCCTCGCTTAATTCTATATACATATTTTTAACTGCACGATTTCTTCTATCTGTAGATTTTTAAATAGGAAATTGTTCACTATCGACTTTACAAATGGTGTATCATCATCAGCCTATAGCAGTCCACTGCTTGACATAGGCCTCTCCAATTTCACGCCACTTAGTTCGATCTATGGTTTCTGAAGTGGCATTGGGCTGGCCACATTTGCCGAAGAACCGATAACCCTTGAGGTAAACGAGTTCTTGAGTGGAGACCGTGTGGCAAACGCAGTGTAGGACGTCCACAGGCCAGGTGGAGCGATGATTTGCGCAGGACGGCTGGCAGGAGCTGGATGCGAGAAGCCATAAATGGTGTATATCATCAATAATCCAGTGGTTGTGGGTTCGATTCAAGACATTAAAAGAGACAATAATTCAAATCGATTCCCATTTAAAACAAGTGTTTAATTTGTTCGATATCTAGAGGAGTGTTGGGAATATATGAGCTCAACTGACAACAATAGGTTTACCCGAAAAAAGTAAAGTAATAGTCGCAAAATATAAGTATCTAACTACATAGCTATTCTTAAAAAGTTATTTTTAAATTATTTAATTCAGTAAGTAAATGTTGCTTCATTATCTTTGATATGATTTTCATTATAATTTGTTTGAAGTTGAATAACATGTGAGTTATTTCACCGAGTCTCAAATATTCTAATGCTATAGACTGATGCTTCAAGGCCTCATTTGGCAACAAGCTGTGGCTTTCTCAAAGCGATACTGGAGCTTCTCAAGCCTTGCCTGGTCCAGTACATCCGCAGCGCATAGCTTGTTACGTGTTGAGAGCGCTAAAATGCCGAGCATCAAATTGGACACTGAAGTGAGGTCCAATTTGCAGAATCCCGGTTTCGTAGGTGCGGTCTTGGTTACCGAGTTTTTGCTTAAATTTGGATTTAGCTTGCTAATAAATTTCTAGTGAGGTTTATGTACCGTAATTTTAGAATTCAAATGATGTGATTAATATTCTTTCTTAATATTCTGCAGTCATACTGTAAGTACCTGCGGACCGAGTTAAGGTTTTCGCTTTATTTTTATTATTTTTTTATATATATGAGATCTAGTGGATTGAAATATTGATCATACTGTACTATTGAAATAAGCATAATGCAAAGTACAAGGTAAAGTAAAAAAAAACATATTGATGTGTTTTATGTCTTTAACTTTTTGTAACAGATCAACAATTTGCTGAACCTGTCATAAATTGTTGTTCTGGCATAATAATGTCAGTAATTGTATCACTAAAGAATACTTTCAGGTAAAGTTTGAAACTAAGTCCCAAAATATACAATATAGGTTCACTAATGGCTCGACTAACAAGTAATTTCCACAACTGAAAGGAAAAAAAATCGGCAAAAACTGGTATCACAGACGAACTAAATGCGAAAGAAACTCTGTCAGTCTGTCCTGCTTTCACGGCTAAACCGCTGCACCGTTTTCAATGAAATTTGGCATGGAGATACTTTTATTTTTGAGAAAGGACGTAGACTTTTTGCTGTGATAATCAACAAACACGCAGGTGAATAAAAGCTAGTAAATAACAAGAGCAAACAAATAACCAATATTCACTTGTGAAAGAATATTTCATCTTTTTATTATTTTTAGGAAATACTTTACAATGTTTGAAAACGCAAGACGCCGTTTTGAAAATAAAATAAAAAAATCACACATAATCATCGTTATGTGAAAATAGTATAGAGGTCTGTGAAACACTGCCGCGAGATCGTATTCGCTCTCTGATTTTTATTTGGTTTGGTAACTTCACCTTCGTATTTTAAACGTTCCATCTGGCTTTCTTTTGTAATCTGAGTCATTTTTTTATGTAATAGGGGGCAAGCGAGCAGATATATTACCTGATGGTTAGCGATAACCGCCGCCTATGTATACCCGTCACACCAGAGGCGTCAGAAATACGTTGCCGGCCTTTTAAGAAAGAGTACACTCTTATGACGTAACTGTACTCTGACACACTTCACGTTTTAATAATGAAAAACAGACGCTAAAAATAGATAAAACAATCTTAAAAGCGGTCTATACAATAGTCAAATGTATACGCACAAAGCAATTAAACATTGTATTTATATAAATTGTTCAAAGAAATTAGTGCAATAGAAAAAAAAAGAACTAAGGCGAGCAGTTTTTATTTATTATTATTATCGTTGTTTCTTTTTTTAAAAGACTATATATGTTGTTGAGTTGTTGAGATGAAAAGAGTGTAACAAAAAAAATCAGATACTAAAACAAAAATAATTAAAAAATATGATAGCGGACAGAAGAGAGGTACTGTTCATTTACAACCGAAGAATAATAAACTTTAATGGTGCTTAAACTGAGCTAAAGGAACTGAGAGCACTTGAGTAGTCAATCAATTAAATGGAATCAGTGAGCTAGTATAAACTAGAATGTCTTTAAACTGAAAGTATACTATCTTCTTGCCATCATCTTAGAAATAATATAATAGTTATACTGTCTTATAAACAGAATAATGGGGCTAAACGCGCCATTAAGCTTTTGTTTTGGAACCCGAAATAAATCAGAAGAAAACTTGAGGAGTTAGAAACATGATAAGTCCACTTTCCTCCTTAGAAAAGCGAGAGCTGTTACAGCTTGTGCTAATTGTAACAAGTATCTTGCACCTCTTGCTCTCAAAGCATCAGGAGAAAGGAAGGTTTTCTGCTCCGGTATCCTCACTCACCCGAGAAAAAGCAACAAATTAATAGCGGTTTTCTGTTTAGCCATAGGATTTCAGCCAAACTGGCCTATTTACTCCGATACTCTTTCTAAATAAATATTTCAAATATATACATTTTATTCTAATTTAAACTACTTCAATGAACATACTTAGTTTTACATACACACAAAATCACGCTTGTTATCCCGAAGCGCTAGACAGAGGCATACTAATCGCTCATTTCAAATAAAAAGAAAAACTGTAGCTATTGTTATTCTTCCGACTTAAATTAAGACTCAAAGTCACGTCTTCAAATAGTGTTTTAGAGTCCTATAACCCTTCAAAGCAGACGCCGTTTATATAATACGAAGTTTTAAAATTCGTACAAATTCAACACAAAAGCGTGTATGTGTGTAACTTTTTAAATTGTAATATCTAAGTTATTTTGTGTGCAAAAGTTAAATATGAGAAAGAAACTTGGCTCTTTGTGAGTAAAACTCTTTGGTTGCCAACTTTCACCGTAAAGATTTTGTGTATTAGTTATTTGTATATCTAGCCTTTTAGAGCAAATCTGGTCGTAAGGCGCCTTGAGCTTTACAATATAGGTGGAATGAACATTTTTTTAACGCGATTAAATTTCAAATTACAATTTCTTCTACAAAAAGACAGTGCCATTGAAATCGTCATTTCGATCACCTGAAATTAAAATCGTTAACAACCCATAACGTCCCACTGCTGGGCTCGGGTCTCCTCTCAAGAGAGGGTTAAGGCCATACGTCCCCACGCTGGCCAAGTGCGGGTTAGGGACTGGCAAGACAACGTTATGGCTACGTACTCTTACCGTCGGATGTTTTCAAGCCGCCCAAAGGCCTCCAACTAAGCTTCATGACTGTTATCCTATGATAACAACCGGGACCGACTTCTTAACGTGACCTCCGAATCACGGAGACGGTCATGATAACATGCCACTAGCGGTCACCCATCCAGGTACTGACCGCGCCGTCGTTGCTTACCCTCGGTGATTGTTTCTAAACACCGAGTGCAACTGGGCTATGAACGCCTGAAAACTGACTACCAAACAAGAAGACATAGAAATAGCTTTATTTTCTAAATACTTTACATTATTAACTTACATTATGTGTATTAAAGTTGGCTCCGCTAATTATTTTATCTACATAGGCTAGTAGTAGTAATGTTCCTTGTACTGTATACTGTATCTCAGAAGGCAAGAGTAGGAACGTAGAAGTAAATTTACACATCAAGTATAAAAAACAGCATTAAAAAAAAACCTGAGAAGGATAAAAAAACGAGATGCCTTATTCACTCAGAGACAGTATAGCTATAAAAGCATACTCATATCAGAATCTTAATAAAATATATGCGTTAAGTGAAAAAAAGCAAATCAAATATAAAAGTACCATTGCAAATAAACATTGCAATTGTCTAAACATAAAAGTATTAGCAACAAAATGGAATAATTGAGCTGTCACTAAATGGAAATGTTACACATTTAATTTATCCTTCCGATTTGTGTGTGACGTAGAAATTGAGTCATGAAACTAATTCCGAGTTCTGCGAGTTCGGTCCGAAATATCAGTATGGCTAGGTCGTTAAAACTTCGTGCCGTTGATGTCACGCGTATGGAAGGTGCCATTACTGATGCTGATCGTGCTCTTGTATTTTTTTTTGCAAACACAAGTGCGTTGCCGGCCTTGGGGGATGGGGAGAAGGATGAGGTGAAGGTTTGAATTATGGGCCTCTGTTATCCTAACTCACTCGGTGAAACACTGCGCAGGCTCTATTTCACATCGGTTTTCTGTGAGGCCGTGGTATCACTCCCGTCGAGCTGGCCCATGTATGCCGAAGCATGTTGGTGACTGATTCAGTTGAACTTTAACTTTTGCGCTTTCTCGTTCCTTCAAATATAATAATTACAACCTAACACATCACACACGACAGTCCGTTCCCAAAAGTAACAGAGCTGGTGCAATAGTAACCAACCTTCTGACTCCTGATTCCAAGCATATTATAGACAAATTACACCCAGATACAGAAAAAGTGATAATACTTTAAAAATAATATTTGACTTGGATGGAAAACAAACTCGTCGTGTGATGACGTTGTACAGTTTACCGCAATACCAACAGGATATTCATTTAGCTAATTAAATACGTTTGAATGCACAATGGCTTAGTTTATCAAGACGTGTCCGTTAAGTCTGTCCACAGCTGTTTACATCACATGTCTTCATGTTCATCAACAGTTTTTAATAGTCCTCTCTAGACTATGGGCCTCCTTAGAAAAGACTTTTTAGTCTACAGTCAAGTTTTATCTCTCTTTGTAATGAAAATCTTGCTCACTTACGACAGCCATGAATAGGGGTGGTAGATCCGTCTCCGTGCGAACAGATGTCACATCTAGTCTGAATCAGTTCTGTGTTATTCTGGTTATGTAAATATATTCGTTGTAGGCATGTCTTGTCAGAAGACTACTGAGAATACTTCGTGACAGGCCGCAGATGAGGAAATGTTTACTATTTGTTTCTGTGTGTTTACGGTTCAAAGTGTACGCTGTACGGTTTTGGGACATCGCGCCGGATGTTTTTTGTTTAATTATGATTTATTTATGTTTAGAATTGTTTTATCAAAAAGACTTCTGAAGGTCTAAAAGTACCAAGTTCTACACAAACTCCTACCGTGTATAGCAGACAAAAAAATCATCAGCCTATCACAATCTACTGTTGAACATAAGCCCCTCCAATGGCAGGCCACTTCGTCATATCCTAAAAAGATCTAATCTAAAATTCTATGAAAACCAAATATGCTAAACTACTATTAAAAGACATAAGAAAAAAATCTGACAGAATCATATTTGTTTAAAAAGAAATACAGTCTTCAAGTGTCAAAATGTAGATATAGACTAGACAGCACTGAGTAACAATAAATAACAATGAATGAACTGAACGAATCACTACATTGACATTTCATTCCCTTGAATTATCAATGAACATTTCCGATATTTGTCCTGTGTCTAAAACAAAGCCTGAAGCTGCATACACTGATTCCACAGCCAATACACTGTAACTGTTATTTTATCTTGATTTTGTGAACATTGTCAACACAGTAAATAATGAAATATTACAACAGAACTACAATAAACACCCGCGACTAAAACGACATAATTGAAAAATGCTACTTGTATTATAAAAGGCTGGGTGACAACACGAAGCAGATTCATAATATTATAGTGCAAATTTTTAATACTAAAAAATACGAGTGGTGTTCGATTTATGAGATATCATCATAAGATCTTGACTTGATGTCATTGGGATCAATGTATGTTTTCAAAATATAATAATTTAATAATCAGTGAATGCAAATTTAAATTGTAAACAATTCTATCTCCTTCATATAAGGCCTGCAACGCACTTGTGACGCCTCTGGTGTTGCGGGTACCCATGTACGGCGGTAATCGCTTAACATCATAGTGCCCACCACTTATATCTTTTATATTTGTTTATTAACATTTTAGTTTGGAACCTTATTCTACCGCTTTCTGCAATGTAAAAAAACTCTATTCTTAATTCCATCGTCCACTATTTAATATGTTTTAATCATACAGTGGACTGTATGATTAAAAGATATTAAATAGCCGACATAGGTCAAGAACAATGGATTGTTCTTTACCTTATATTGCCGAGTTTGTTTATGGTGGCGGTACTAAAAGAAAATTATTCCTTTTGGTGGGCAGTGTAGCGGACCCTAAGTTCATTTCTTAATGTTGAATCATATCGAGTACCTTCATATAAATAATAATTTATTCGAATTGAGGGGTACGTTAGTATTTGTGATCGGGCGCAACGTCACGGTGGCCGGTGGAACGAACATTCCTTTCTTACGCGTCACACCGTTAACCTGCGAATTGCGCTCGAAGATTTATATCGCTACCTCCTTTATTTTAGATTGTTACTTTCTATAGTATTTCTTAAATATAACAATAGTTTATTCTCGCCTTCTTTACTTTATTTAATTCTGTTCGTGTCTAAGTGTTTCTTATGCGACTGTAACTTCTGTGTTCAAATATAACTCTTTTTCGTTTGTTTGTTTGTTTGTGAAACACATACCTTAGAAACTTTTAGTGCGAACTTTTAATTGGCACTATCCGTGAGTTACAATTACTTTGACTTACACACGACCTATAGGCAGTATGTTCATATCTGTTCAATGTATTAAATTTGTATTATTACCAATAGATGGCGTTGGAAGCGATTTAGATCGCGCCATCGTTTGGTTACACGTCGGGGTATATTAAACTTTATTATTTACTATTAAATTTGACTCGCTCTAAGATACTGAAGTTTTATTTAAACGGGTATCACTGAACTTTGGAGTATCTTGTGCCGGTATTGTACACCCACAATACAAGGCCTGCTTCTGTTTGGGACTAGATCGCGTTGTGTGTTAGATGTCTGAATTATATATATATATTTTATTTTTTTATTACAGCGCAAGAAAAACATTAATTAATTTTCAAGATATAGGATACACTGATATTTATATAAGATTCACGGGTCTGCCTCGTTGTCAGCGTCTACCCTGAGGTACCCAGTGATCGACGACCTTGGCCTACCCCGGTCTGGATTCATACGAAATACGTGTCCAGTCCAATCCCATTTTAATCTGGGATTGGGCAGACCCCGTGAAAACTGGGCTGGACTTCAATCTCATATACTAGAGGCCTTTGTCCAGCAGTGGTAAACAACAAACTAAAAAAACACGACTATACGAGATTTGATAAAAAAAAAGTCATTAATTTTCCTAATCAAATGAAGAAAAATGAATTCGCATAATTACCCCCATTTTACAGCAGATGTCGGCAATATGATCTAACAAATCACAAAACACGTTTGCATAGGCACAGAGTAATGCCTCGCCAGGCTGCCCACAAAACGTCGACGTTATAATATGTCAGCCGTTGACCGCAGCATTCTAGCAAAATTAAGGAAATTAATGTAACAATTCCTCTCTTGGTACACGTCAGAAATAATTCTGTTTAATGTACGAAAGCTAGACTGGCTGTAACAGGGCTTTTTGTACGCTAATGTTGGCGAACTTAGCTATTAGTCGTCAGCTATCCAGTGCAACATTTAACCATTTGATTTGGTGGGTTTGTGTTTGTAATGTTGTGATGATATATTTCTGCTTTATGGTTAATAAAACAAAGAGAATAAGCTTGTTTATTGATATTTAGTTCATTGACATTCATATTTTTTTTTATTGTGGAGTATGAATGTCTTGCTTATGCTTAGTTCTCTAGTTAGAACTACAAATGTCTTTAGAAGCTTTATACTTAGTTTTATATTTTTGATTTGCCTGTAACTTAACTGATATGCCTTCTTAAGTGTATTTTTTATAGTATAGGAGGCCAATGAGCAGATGTATCGCCTGGTGATATCTGTATACTTGAACTTTTTGTTCAAGAACAACTAATTTTACAAAAAATTACAGTCCCTAACTAAGACAATCCACTATTGTTAGTAAATTCCTTATCTTTTGTGCTTATTATACTGTATTTTCGGTAAATGCAAGATTTTTGTTTTATATTATTTACTTTAAATACTTCATCATCATCCTCATCATCAGCCTATCGCAGTCCACTGCTGGACATAGGCCTCTCCAATTTCACGCCACTTAGTTCGATCTATGGCTTCTCGCATCCAGCTCCTGCCAGCCGCCCCGCGCAAATCATCACTCCACCTGGCCTGTGGACGTCCTACACTACGTTTGCCGAGACGCGGTCTCCACTCAAGAACTCAGAACTAAAAAAAGTGAATTCAAGCAAATTTCTGTAACTATGAACTTCAGCCGGAATAAATAGAAGACCATAATAAAAAAGCGCGCTAATTACTTTCCGAGTCTAGCTCTAAAGTAGCCAGCTAGACGAAGTTTGGATACTGGAATAGTTAGCAAATCTTAGTAGCTGTATTATGTACTCAGAAAGCTGTACCGTAAGGTCGGATTTGTGGTCTGAAAATGGAATTTTCTTTTCCAACCCGTTTTTATTTGCGTTTCAAATTTTTATTTCAAAGGCTTGTTATCGTTATATTTGGTCCGCAATGAATTTAAATCCTGGCCAGTTTATTAGAGATGTAATTTTTCGCTCAGTAAGCAATAAAGTAATAAAGAATTTATAAAATGGTTACTTTTTTGGATTTAGAACCAGCGTGTTCGTCACATCGTCCAATATCATTTATGAATACAACCGAAATGTTCGTGCACAGATTACACTTTTTTTAAATAAACAAAATTTAGAATATATTTTCACATGTGAATATGTTTTTTTTAGTTGATTAAAAATGAATTTATGTTTTTTTACGTAATACCAATAATGAAAGATTATTTCTAATTATCCAATAATATAAAACTCATAATAAATCTTAAGTTTCTAATGGTACAAAGTTCAACGAAAGTTTATTATCTATTAATCTACTTAGTACCAAAACTTTTCTTTTTAACGGGGGGAAATCCTAATGCATTTCCTCCGCCCTGGGGAGAGAGCGAAGGGGTCCGTCAGACTTTTACTGACTTAAACCTGCCGATGTTCCGTCTCTCACCTACGCCAGGGATCACGGGAACGTAAAAGGCATCCGCAATCCCCGACTGGTGCCGGCCCGCTGCTGCGGGCCACACCTCGTCAGCGAGAGGAATGAGGTGTTTGACTCCCCTCGAGCCTTCAAAGAGGGGCGCATGGAAACATTGCGCGCCGCCACCTCGGGTCCAGTTGCTTAGGTAGTGACGAACATCCCCGAATCCACCGCCCCTGGACCCGGTTAGGGGGGCCGGTGGAGGTCAGTGTATGCCTTCTTCCGACGCCCGGTGCGCCTTCTGCGGACCGAGAGAGAGGTCAGGATCTCCCTCTCCCTTTCCGCAACCTCCTTTTGCAGGATGACGATTTCGCAGAAGGACGCTACCGTGTCCCAGGATTCCTCGCTGTCGACCATAGAACGAACTACACGAGTCCCTGCCTATGCGACACAGAAACTGCCCGAAGTAGATATGCCCCGAGTGGACCTGTGTCACACGGAACGAGAGGGAGCCGTGCCTTCTCCCGAGCCATAGGTGGAGCACTGGCCGGCTCGCCTCGATGGTGACGAAGCCTTAGTAGCAAAACCAATCTATGAACTCCTTAAGTAATACTATCAAATATTGTTATACTTTATTAAATTTCATAAAAATGGTTAAAATAAAAAAAAACGACTTAAAAAGTGATGACGTTAAAATATCGTTTTCAATAAACTAGCTGTAGTTTTTTTTAACATTTTTTTATAATCGTATTTTATAAGGGTAAGCGATTACCGCTGCCCATGAACACCCCTAACAAGTGCCTTACCGGTCTTTGGGGGATGGGGAGGGGGTAGGGGTAGAGGTTGCGGTATGGGTCTCCGGTATCTCCCGGATGGCGTAAGAAAGCGGTTCCCGGACCTCTCCCGTCTCAAGCGCAGAGTGGCACACCGTGTGGTTTTAGTCGGTTTGATTCCGACACACCGCCCCGCCGCAAACCCCGGTGGGGTGAAGGCCCGAGGGGGTTAGTATTCTCTACTTTTTTCAATACTTTCATTGATGTGCAGGATCATTATTTTTCTTTTTTGAGAGAAAAGGCTCTTTTTAAGGTAAATTCAGAAACGTTTTAAATAATTGATTTTCAGTTTTAACTAGATAAGTATAGGATATTGAAAATGACCGTAACTCCCTTAAAATTTAAGTATCAAAGCAACACGAGGATTTTAAAATAAATATTATATGTTAAACTATTTCATCGTGTAAATGGAATACGTATCTAGTAGAAATTGAATCTAAAAATATGAATACATTGAGTATTGTTGAGTTATTCAAAGTAGAGTCTGTTTCGAACGACATATCCAATTCAAAACCAAACAGTACGTTGAACGTCGTTATCGGATTCTTGAGAATCTACGTTCTTGGAACTATCTCTTCTCTTTTATACGGAATACTGTTTTCTCATAAATCGTATACAAGACTCTTTTCAGACAAGAGAAGTACAGCATATTTCTTTTTCTATTTAGCTATATATTTGTGTGGTGACGGATTAATAATCGTCTCCATCTTTATTCATCCCGTGGGTGCCGGAGGAGTTGACTAAGAAAGCAACCTATGCAAGACAACCACACTGAGCATAGAAGAAAAACCTGAAAAAACCGTATATCAGCCTATTTGGCCAACATGGTACCATTGCCTCTTGTTGTAGCGGTTGAAGTATGCGACTGCCGTTCAAGAGGTCTCGGGTTCAAATTCGGGTTCGGGCGAAAAGTGTTATTGAGTTTTTCTGATTATATGAATACTTAATAACAGCTCGGCGTTTGGATGTTGGTGTCTGAACCCCCGTTCCATGGAAGACGTTTCGTGCATATCCAGGACAGGACATGGTGATAGATAGACGGACAGTAGAGTTTTGTTAATAGGTTCCCGTTTTGATTCTTTCATTAAGGAAAGCTAAAAAAAGTAGTAATAATGATAATAAAACTTTATTTTCTCTCACAGGAAAGGTACAATTTAAGTTACATGAGATTTAGGTACTTATCAGACAGGACATACATAACAGTTTTTAAAAATTCCCTAGTGAGAATTGGAATCCATACTAGGCTAGGTAATGGATCGCGATAAGTTGATAACGAACAGGAAAACATTATTAGAGTTAGTAGGTTTACCCCATGTGATTTATATAAATCTCTGGTTAGCATGGCGCATGTCTCTGGTAATGTTGATCACAACATTCAATATCGTATAGCCGCAGCGTGGCTAAGTGGAAAGCGGTAACTAGTGGTACCTGCGACAAAAAATACCAGTCAAACTCAAAAATAGCAGTCAAAAAAACTTATCAGACCAGTTCTCATATATGGCAGCGAACCTAGCTATTACACTAAAACCATACTTCTTCGTTGTAATATTTTACTAGATAAAATGGAAGACAAACATCAATTTTAAAGATTTTTTTTCTCTATGATAAATTATTTATAAGAACACGGCAGACGGCAATACACACGGTCCATACAGAATATTACATAGAAATAGCTGGAATAGTTAAAATATAGCTGATATAATGTTTTTGTGTAGTCACGTAACCTACCGCTTCAGAGCTACACAGGAATTATTAGGGTTCCGTACCTGTGTAGTGTGTGTAGTGGTGTGACGTGGCGCTAGCTTAAGCAATTGCTGTGCTTGGTCTCGGATTCGATGCCAGAGTCGGACAAAATTTTTGTGTGACCTGCAAATATTTGTTGCCGAATTTGGGTGTTTCTATGTTTAATGTGCATGTATTTACAAAAAAAGGTATAAATGAATAATATGCAGTTTTTACTAGACTAACTAGTGTTATGGGTACTAACTCATAACTAGCTCTGCCTAGTTTGGGACTAGAAGGCGTTATGCATAAGTGACCAACAAAAAGAACGCTTAAAAATATCAATCTTTTTTCTCAGGAAAGTGTAGAGGGTCAACGAAAGAAATCAATATACTAAGTGACAACGCATTTCCAGTCAACTTTTATTGAAAAGTCTCTATAATGCTTGAACGAGACTTTACTGTATTTGTTATTATAACAAAATAAATTAAGTTTTCTTTACTCTTAAACTCTTGGTGAAATACAGGTACATTCAAGTGGCATATTAGCGCACCCATTTTTATCTCAACTCGGCAATATGAATGAGGAAACTTAGTAACTTTAAAACTACACTTATTCTAACATCATACAGAATGACGTGTTGAGAAAAAATACACATTATTTTAACCTAAAACTTTCGCCCTAAAGGTAGGTAAGAAATAAAATATTCGTATGGAGTTGAGATAGTGTTCTCGTGGCTCATAACTCTTAGGAAGAAAGAGGGCAGGGCACTCTCTAGAGGATTACGGGAGTACGCATTTATGAGGAGATGATATTTTTATGATGAATTCGTTTGGATATGTGGTTTAAGATGCGCTGACTTGCTGTTTTATGAGCCTTAGGCGGGGATGTATATTAATAGGTATTGTTTTGTAAATGAGACAGCCTAAGAGTTAGTGGTAAGCGATCCTGACTGTTAAGCCCGAGGTCGAACGTTCGATTCTTAAATAGGACAATCTTTGTGTGGTTAACAAAACCACTTGTTCTGTCTGGGTGTAATTTATCTCTTATATGTATGTACTTAGATATATNCGGACATCAACACACAACTCCATCCAGTCTCAAACTAAGCAGAGCTTGTGTTATGGGTACTAGACAACAGATTTGAGTACATAAATACTTTTTTTGGTAAATACTTTACATAAAACATACAAACTCCGATACAAATATTTATAGATAATACAAACATTAGGTCCGACCCGAGAATCGCACCCGAGACCGAGCACAGCAGTCGCATACGCAAGTAGTAAATAATTATGAATTATAAGATGATGATTATTTTTCCTTTCATCAAAAAAATTAAACACTAGTTTAAGTTACCAATAATAATCCATTTGCATTGATAAAAGACTATTAACTCTATTAACGTACATACTACTGACAGATCGAAGTGACAGACATCGACAACTTTATAACAGACTGTCAACGTCATACAATGAGGGTAGTATTACCATTCAAATTAATTAAGTAAACGTTCATTCTCCGGCATGTATATCTAGTACCTATAACACAAGCTCTAATTAGCTTGTGACTAGATGGCGTTGTGTGTTAGATGTCCGCAATATTTAGTATTATTATAAAATAATGTCAACTTTATTTCCACTTTATTGATAAATGAAGAAATTTTATAAAATAATTCCACTGGACATTTTTTGGGTCAATCATCAGTTACTGGATACCCAGCGCAATGTAAAAGCAAGTCTTTAAAATTAAATAAATAAATTAAATAAATAATAATCACCAATCGTTTATGTATCAATGACTTGTCCAAATTTAAACATTGTATATTCAATTGTAATTATCTACGTTTGTCAGTTCATTTAATAGTTAAACAAAGCCTCAATCGACCCTTCTAACTAGATACACTTTATATCGTACCTCCGTCATGAATTAATTGAGATGTGAAGTTCTAATGTCAGGGCCAGACGTTTATAACTTAGATCAAGTATTTATGCCACCTACAACATAACAAATAATAATATGCCATTGTTGAACACTGAATATATTGCTTTTAGTCATATATATTTTAATTTCATACTTAATATTGTAAATTCGAAAGTAATTGCTGAACTGATTTGAATGAAATTTACAATAGCGGTACTTTTCTTTTCTTCTTTTTCTTTTTTTTTCTTTTTTAAAAAGGACAACTCCTGCATTAGGAACATACATTCCTGTGACACGGGGATCTTTACAAACATACATGAAACGGACACAAAGTACACCCAAACTTAGAACAACAATTTATGGATTACACAAAGTGTTGTCTCATGTAAGATTTGAACCCACAACACTTGGCGCAGTAGGAAGCGGTGTGGCGACTACTGAAACCACTAGGCTAACCGTGTAGTCAACTTTGATTCTTGAGGAAAGGTATACTATTTACTATTACGCGAGCAATTGTAGTTGAAGTGGTACTAGTTTGATATTAACATTATATTCGTTGCTGTGAGAAAATGCTTCATGCTTCGGCAAATTTAGGCCGATTAGAGGAGATTTTTGGGCAAGTAAGTGAGGTTACTAGAAGTCTAATTCTCTAATTTTGAAGATGCGGTAGTCACTCAAACAATGGCAAAATGCATGTTTACTGAGTCGCATTAGTTTTTTCCTTTTACTTTTTTAAAAGACAACTCTTGCTTTATAAATATATTCTATGCCACGGAAGATTGTACAAACGTACATAAAACGGACTCAAGGAACACCTAGAGCATCAATTTGTGGTTCACAACGAAGTGATCAATAAATTGATGTAGGGTTTGAAACAACAGCACTCAGCGCCTTGGAAAACGGTGTGGCGATTTCTTTAATCATGGGTGATGATAACAACTTACCACCAGGTGACTTATCTGCTTGTTTGCCCCATCATCAAAAAGTTATAATCATCAAGAGTTTTTAGAAGTTCACTTCTTGATAGGTCTCAGGGTGTCTTTTCTTGTATCAGACCGAAGAAAGCTCTTGAAAAAAATATGGTACAACAAATAAGTGTTTGTGTGGTAAGATAGTTTAAATATATTTTTTTCGGACTTTTTCACACACAACGCTATCTAGTCCCAAACTAAGCAGAGCTTGTACTATGGGTACTAGACAACTGATATAAATACATATAAACTTTTTTTGTAAATACATACATATTAAACATAGAAAACACCCAAACTCCGAAACAAATATTTGCAGATCATACAAACATTTGGTCCGACTCAGGTATCGAACCCGAGACCTCATGCGCAGCAGTCGCATACGCTACCACTGCGCCACCGAGGCAGTTAAAAGACAACAAGAAATGCTACAGAGATATATTTTCCTAGTGTTATTTTAAAAACCCATCTCATTCAATTGTTATAAATTGTTTACCTCTATTGGTAACTTCTCTATAGTGTTATTATAGCCAGACAGGTGAACACGCTTAATATTTAGCATATTATTTCATGAGGGTCATTGAGGGTACATAGAGAGAATGAAACAGCACGACAAACATGTGTCGTGCTGTTTCATTCTACTACAAAAGGACTTCACCGTGGGAGAGCCATGCTTCGGCCATTGTGAGCCGGCTCTACTGGAGTGATACCATGGCCTCACAGAAAACCGGTGTAAAACAGCGCCTACACTGTATTTCAACAAGTGAGTAAGGATACTGGAGGGTCATACCCCAACCCCTCCTCACTTCCTCCTTTCCATCCCCCAAAGACCGGCAACGCACTCATGACGGCTCTGGTGTCGCGGGTGTCCATGGGCGGCGGTAATCGCTTGCCGGTGGTTGTACGTCTGCTGGTTTACCTCCTATTC